>JAREIK010001916.1:622625-673391 GCA_029783825.1 Sapria himalayana
ATCAACTTTAATTTGTGTTTGTTCATGTCTATATTAACTGTATATATATGTGTGTGTGTGTGTGTGTGCGCGCGTGAATATGTTTGTGTTTCTCCAAATTTGTTGGGTTGAGTTTTAGCCTATTATAGGTATGTAAAAGTCCATTATCAGGTGTGATAGCTGTGGAAGCGGTGGTGGCAGTGGTAGTGATGGCAGTGGCGGCAGTGGCACTAGAAGCGGTAGTGGCGGCAGCGGCGTCAGCAATGGCGGCAACGGGAGCAGCGGAGGCAAGAGAGGCAATAAAGGCAGCAGCAACATCAATGGCAGCATCGGCATCGGTGGTAGTAGAGACTACAACTACAGCAATGGTAGTGGTGGCAGCGGAGGCAGCACCGATAACAGCCGCAGCGGTGGCAGTACCGATAGCATCCACAGTGGTGCCAGCACCGACAACAGCGACAGCACCGGCAGTAGCTGCTGTGGCAAGGGCGGCGACGACAACGGGAGAAGTAGGAATAGCAACAAATGCGATATACGTACGTATATAGTCATTATATACATACATATAATTCTGCATTATTTTATGTACATATATACTGAGTATATATGTACTCGGTATATATGTACACATAATAATACAATTTATAAGTACAAATACTGCAGTAATATATGTACGAGTGAAATGCTGGTATATATGTATATTTTGCTGTAGTATATATATTTATCAAAACATAGTTTTATTTTTATTTATTTTGATTTTATTTGGTTGTTTAAATTTCTTACAGATGTGGTACCTCATTATTTTCCTTACGAAGCTAATATAAGCGAAGAAATATTTCTACAAACATGAAGCACTATGACTCGGACAGCATTTTCACAATGAAAAGTTGGTGATCGGAGGAGCAGAGAGAGATAAAACAATGTCAATGCATTGATAAATTATACTTTATGCATAGTCTATAGATACATTGATATCTAAGATGTAATATAATTTTTTTTAGTTATTAAAAATATTGAATTAGAATATGTTATTAAATGAATTTTTTTAATTTAAAATTTTCATTATAGTTTATGTTTATTAAATTTAATATAAAAATATTAAATTATTTAATTAAATTTTAGTTTAAGCTGTATGACAATCAACTTTAATTTGTGTTTGTTCATTTCTATAATAACTATTTTTATATATCTGTGAAAATGTTTGTATGTCTCCGAATTTTTTGGGTAGAGTTTTAGCCTTTTATAGGTATGTAAAAACGTATTATCAGCAGGAATATCAGCGATAGCAGGCAACAGCTGTGGGGATGGCAACTACGTCACTGGTGGCATTGGCAGCAGTGAGGGCTATAGCGGCCGCAATGGCGGTGGCGACGGTGGGAGCGGTTGTAGCGGTGGTGACGGTGGGAGCAGTTGTAGCGGTGGCATCGATGGTAGCAGCAGTGGCTGCACCGGAAGTAGTGGCAGCACTGGCGGGAGTGGCAGCATCGGAGGCATCGGCTATGGCTGCACCGAAAGCAGTGGTGGCTGTGGCGATAGCAGCGGCAACAATGGAAGCAGTGGTAGCACCGGAAGTAGTGGTAGAAGTGGCAGTGCGGAAGCAGCAATATCACTAGCGATGCCAGCAATAGTTGCGACATGCAACGGCAGCACCGACAACTAGGGCAGCAGCGGTAGCTGTGATGGCCACGGTGGTAGTGGCAATAGTGGCAGTGGTGGAATTGGCCGTGGCGGAATTGGCAGTGGTGGTAGCGGAGGCAGTAGCGGCGGCATTGGTGGTAGCAGAATCAGTAGAGGCAGTGGTGGTGATGGTGAAAGTGGTAGTGGTATTGGCAGTGACAGCGGCAAAGACAACAGCAGCAGGAGAGGCAGCGATAGTGGCAATGGCAGCAGCAGCAAGAGCGGCAGCGGGAGCAGCAGTAAAAGCACCAAATGAGATATATACATACGAATAAATTCAGTATATACGTACATATAATACTGTAGTATTTTATGTACATATATATTAAGTATATTTGTACTCAATTTATATGTACACATAATACTGTTATTTTTATGTACATATACTGTAGTAATATATGTAAGAGTGAAATGATAGTATATATTTACATATATACTATAAGATTATATATGTATAAAAACATGATTTTTTTTAATTTGACTGAGTGGTTTAAATTTCTTACATATATGATACCACATTGTTCTTCATACAAAGCTTTTATAAGTGATGAAAATTTTCACTAGACATTATGTGCCGTGACTCGGACAGCTTTGTCACAGTAGAAAAATGATGATCGGAGGAGTAGAGGAAGAAAAAGTAACATCAATGAATGGATATATTTTATTTTATGCACTATCGTTAGATATATTGCTGAATAAGATGAAATAAAAGTTTGTTATTTTTTGTTTCAATTATGTAAAATATTAAATTTGAATAAGATATAAATGATTTTATTCTTTGTTTATTATAAATTATTTATAGTTTCAATTTTTATTCAATTTGATATAAAAATATTAAATTATTTTATTAAAAAATTTTAAAATAAATTAAATCCTGAAATTATTTTTGAAATTAATTAGCTAGGGAATTTTCCCTAGCTAATTTAGAAAGGGAAATATTAAAATTAGCGACAGATTTTCCATCCTTAAATTTATTTAGCTAGGGACTATATCCGTCACTAAAATTTATAGACCAGCACTTTAGCTAGGGAATCATACGTCGTTATTTTCGTTTAGCGACGGAATATATCATTTATCTTGCTAATTTAGCTAGGAATTTTGTCTTTTTTAGCAAGAAATTTTTTTGTCGCTAACTTTTTAGCTAGGGATACTTTTCGTCACTAAAATTTAGTAAGAAGCACTTTAGATAGGGAACCGATCCATCGGTAATCCATAGTTATATCCCATTTAGCGACGGAAAATGCCCATTTAGCTAGGGAATTATCTCTAGCTATATGAGATTTTTCTTGTAGTGTTTTTTGTCCATACAATAATTTATATGAATTAAACAATTGAATAAGATCATTACTATTAACTTATAATATTTCATTTTATTAAAATTATAAATATTACTTTTTTTATTAAACTTTTCACATTAAGTACATTTTGGAATTTTATGAATTATAATTTTATATCTAATAATATGAAAATTTATGCCATAATAATAATTTCATATTATATTCATAAAAAATAAATTGAATTCTTAAAATTTTATAACCATTATATATATGTGTGTGTGTGTGTGTGTGTCTGTGTGTGTGTGAAATATTTTATTATAATATTATATTATTATTTTTTATTTATAAAATAATATCATTTATAGTAAAATAAAAATCTATTTATTTTTTTTATTTAAATTATTTATTTTTAATAATTTTTGTTTTCTTTTATATTTTTGTTTCTTTTTTTTTCTATATATTTACATTCATTTTTTATTTATAGTTTCTGTGAAATATAAAAATGCTAAGGCATACAAGCACATATTTTATCTATCTTTGTGAAGAGGAAGTGAGGAGAAGCGAATTGGGACTATGAGAGCACATGTAACTCATAATTTTACCTCTTCTTGTTACCAAGTAAGATTAACAATGCTCTTCTCCTTCAGAATATGAATTATATTTCTTTCTTTCCCACAATTTCATTTCCACTGGTGAAGTTTGGCTGGTACAGATTAATCAGTTTTAATTTTTTTTCTTTTTTCCCCAATTTCGATTCTTCTTTCTTCTATTTTCACATCACTTATTTGATTTTGACTCACCACCATAAGTAAAACAACATATGCTTAGTGTAAACTTTGTTCTTCTAATGATTATTTTTTTAGGGTTTTATGGATTTAAAATACAAAATGTATGCATATTGTTTTCTGCTTCTGTAATTTAAGAAAAAAAAGTATGTTTATTGTTTTCTGCTTCTATAACTCAAGAAAAAAATCACCATGATATATCAAAACAGATTTTCATGTTCAAAACAAAGTAACTCAAGTTCATCAACAAATTCTCATGTGATGTATCTGTTTCAATTGTATATCGCTATGATACAGGTTGCCGGTGTACAATCTATCATTAACTGATAATCTAGTTTTTGATTCCTAATAAATAATTGTTTCTTTTTTCCGAAAGATTATCATGTGGTTCATCTGGCTTGACATTCGAGTTTATGTTAGAAGAATATGAGCATTTCTTAAAAACTCATCTTCTTTGATTTGGATCTTAAAATTAGATTTAGTGTTGATGGTATCAGTTCTGCGTTTTCTTTTATTTCTCAACTGATCACTATTATATTTTTTATTGACTTTTGTTTCTAATTTGGAATTTAAATTCTACAAATTCAGCTATTTTTTTTCTTAATCTCGGTTGGACCCATGATTCAATGCATGTTATTTTAGACTTGCACCGTAATATTAAAATTTTGATTTGATTATCTTTTTTCATTTTTTTTATTTTTTGCATGTTCTAGGATATGCACCGCAAGCTTAATATTCTTATTTGCTATAATTATAGATGAATATAAAGAAACATATTGAATTAAAAGGAAGTAGATACAATTGAGGAATATGAATGCAAATACACCCATAGATTATGTTGTTCTCCAACTATCACCTTAATCATCATGGTCAGATTTTTTATCTATAACGATGTAATATTTTTTTCATGTGCATATATAATCTTTCTTTGTCTCTCTTTTTCTCTCTCTCTCTCTCTCTGTCTAGCTATATATGTATGTATATGTTAATTGATTTTTTGTTCATTGTAGGTGTTCTTGTTCATCATGAGCAATGGGAAGATAAAGAAGCTTGGTACTGGCCTCTTAAAGTCATTTGTGAGTCCGCTAAAAGTCACAGAATCACTGACAGGTCTTGCAGGCTCTTCAATCAAGATCAAAGCGGATCAATGCCATGATCATGAAACTTACTTTACCATAGAAACTCTCAAAAGATTACAAACAAGACCCACCAATTATTTTTCTAACCAAAGTTGATTGCTACTTTTTGCTTTGAAGGTTCATGTAGTTTGTTAATTATAGTTTTGGAAACTATTTATGTATTTGATGAGGAGATATCCTAGCTGGAAACAGCCTGGAGAATTTACTCTTAGGTAGTATTATTTTTTTTAAATACAATCTACTTTTTCTAGAGAAGATGATTCCAAATTTTATTCACATGGTAAGTCTCATGAAGTTCTTAACTTTGTATTTAGGGAGCTGGAGAACATTCTTCAGGTACCTTTCCTTCACATCTCTCCTCAAAGTACACACACAGTTGTACTCTTTTTTATATTTAAGCTCAACTGATGGATTCAATGCTATTTTTGATGATAGTCCATCAATATTGACTACTTTGCATAAATTAAAATTAAAATAAATCATGTTTTGATGTGATGATACATTTATTCACACAATAGTAATAAGCCTCAAGTTCAAGACAATCAGATATGACCTCTTTGATATATCAATGGTAAGACAATCAGATATTTAAGTTCAAGACAATCAGATTTGTTGAGATATATATTTATATACCTTTCTCTAATATTATGTTAGCCAAGAACCTTGTGCATTGAGTACACATACATGTTTACACAAACCAAGCTCAATGGATTGATTAAATGTCATTTTTTATTATAGTTAACAACATTGATTACTTTAATTGAATTGACATTAAAATAGATTATATGTATGTATATAGATATAGATATATATATATATATATATATATATATATATATATATATATTTATTTATTTATTTATTTGTATATAGATATATAGATATATATTTACGTATGTTTATAGATATATATATATATATGTGTGTGCGTGTGTGTGTGTGTGTAGGTATATAGAGAAAAATATATATATGTATGTATGTATTGTAAGTATATAGACATAGATATATATATATATATATATATATATATATATATATATATATATATATATGTATGTATGTATGTATATAGATATATATATATATATATATATATATATATATGTATATAGATATATATGTATGTATATATATATGTGTGTGTGTGTGTGTGTGTGTATAGACATATATATGTGTATATAGACATATATATGTATGTATAGACACACACACACACACACACACACACACATATATATATATGTATGTATGTATAAAGACATGCGTGCGTGTGTGTATAATTGGGTAGTATCTGACCCAAGGCAATCTACCCAAACAACAAGAGGAATGAATTCTTGACCAAACAAATGATGTTATTAATAGTTAATTAGGAATTCGGATTGAACTCGTAATCTTCAAGTAGTTGTGAATTCAATACCCTACCAATCGAACCACCATGCCATTATTAGTTGCAATTATATTTTGATTTTAAAGCATTTGCATAAAATTGAAGCCTAATTTAAATTATTTTTTAAGTCATATCATGAATTCATGAATCACATTATTTAGAAAATTAAAATTTATGACTGATATATATTATATCATGATTTTGTTTTAATGATGTTTTTTTTGAGATAATTATATTTTTATTTTTTGATGGATTATATATTATTGTGATACGTCAATAGTAATTCGACTAGATATGCTTTATTAAATTTGATCTCTCATAGAAGAATGAGAGATCAAATTAAAGTGGTTGAAATATATAGATTCTGTTTTGATTGTCTCCAAATATATTATAAATAGATAACATTATATATAAACTTTTATACATTTATATAATCATATGACATTATATATAAATGTCTATGTTTTAATATATATAAACATATAACATTATATATAAAATTGATATGTTTATATAAAATATAATGATATATATAAATTTTTATAAATATGTATAAATGTTTACAAATATTTATACAATATTTACATAACACAATCCATTTATATAATTTTTTATATAACATTTATATAACATATAAAATGTTTATACCTATTTTTAAACATATATATAACATATAAATTTTTCAATAAATATATAGTATTTATAATGTTTATATAAATTTGATATATATACTATATAATATTAATAAAAGTGTTACATATATATATATATATATATATATATATATATATGTAACATTTATAATAATATTTTAAACACAACAACATATCAAAGCCAAAAGTAAGGTGTGGAAGAAGATGAGCTCCGATTGATTCCATTCAAGTGAAAAAGGAAATGTAGATGAGTAAATTAACCAGTTGATGCAATGCAAGCCATTGAGTGAACAAGAGGTTTTTTTTTGTTGCTTCTTTATGCATATTTGGCATGTAGCATTAATCATGTAGTAATTTCTTTATTATTTTTTAAGTTGGGATTTGCATATCACATTTGGTGGGGTTATTTTGGCTTTGGTGATAATTAATATGACTAGGCAAAAATATGCATGAAGAATGTTGCTTTTTTTTAGTTTTCTTAGTTAAAATATGAGTCCTTATTAGGTTGACTAATCGTTTGCATAACTAGAAGAATTTGAATATGTTGTTTTGGCCCATCATAGAGTCGGCAGAAAAAAACAGCTAACACCCCAGTGTTAGCTGTTATATTTTGTGCCACCACTATTAATGTCACCATTACCCCGATTCTGCTACTAACTCCCTTCTTAGTCCGTTAGTGCCGCTGCCCTTTTGATAACTATAATTCCCCTTTCACATATGCATCATAGTTTGTATTTATAAGGGAAAGCATCCATAGTTTTCTTGCATTTTTAGGTTATAATATTTGGGGCTATTGCTATATTTTTGTTTGATGAAGAAACTAAGTAGTAGATACGATGACATTTTTTTAGCAGCTAATGCAATTCTTTATTTCATTACGTTGTGCATGATGAACATCCTTCTCACTTGGCCAAAGTATTATGTGATAAACTCAACTGATGTAAAAAGGTACACCTCTTCCACTTATATGTGTTGCCTTTATGATTAGGGTGTTAAAATCAACCAAGAACGATAGAACCCTAAACAAAGATAACCATGAATAGTGAATGAAATTGATCACTAAACCTTTAATGTGCAAGCCATCATGATCCTAATCTACCATTTTCATGGGATGACCATATCTCAAGGCTTTGACACTGTCATACTGCTTATGCTGTTGCAGCCCAAAAATCTTCTTGATATTTTCATTTTCTCTGTAACTAAACTTAGACTTTGATCAGCCATCCTTCACATTAACGTCAATCACTTCTTCGAAAGGAATTGAGGTTCAAAACTTAGATTCCACCTGCCTTGCAAGCAAATTGATATAGATATACCTAATTGATAGAAACAGTATTGTGAAACTTTGTCGGACTGGAAGCCAAAAAATTTCATGAGCTCTATATTTTATGTACATCAGATTTTTTATGTGTTTTCTGATACTTATTATTCAAAACTAAAATGCATCATGAGTTTCAAATATGATATTCAATTCTAGTATCGTGCAAGTTCAATAAACTGAAAGATTTTCATCTAAGTAATGTTGATTTCTTCGTCCATATTATGTACGGGTCAGTTTTGAAATTGATGCAGGAGAAGATGGAATACAAGCTTCATTCTCACAACGTGCCATATGGCTCTATCAATGGTCAACAATCTGTTAGTGGATTCTTTCAAGTTGATGATTCCAATAGCTACTAGGTAATGATTTTATTTCTTCCATGTTCTAAAACAGTATGTTGGAAATTCAATATTTGTTTTATGGATTAAAGTTTACACAATGATTGGTAAAGGCTATATATGTGCCGCAAAACTTGATAATTCTCCGAATCAGTATTCATCATCCATATTGGTAAATGGTATATAAGTGATGGTCATAAATTTAAATTTTGCTAATTTAATATGTTGCCATCCTTCGTATTGTTTAATTTTGACTAGATGTCTATGTAAGAAATGAAACAAGTGAATGATGAGATGAAAGAAATGAAGAATACAATACAATAGAAGATGACCTATATGGAATAACAATTAGCAGCCTTGATAAGATAGATAGCACACAAAGTTTTAGTAGAGTATCCACAAAGGAGAGCCTAGCACAAATGGATCAGCTAATGATGAGGGTGATGATTTAGTTTAAAATGATTATATACCTATGTAATGTTTTTGTTTTACCTATGTATTTATTGTATCAAATTAATTTATTAACTACTTTTTCATTTTGTTAATTATAAATAATGGCTTATAATATATGTTTTTATTCAATTTATTATAAAAATTTAAAAATATGGAATCAAATTTTTTGTAAAAAAATAAAATTGTGAAAATAGATTTGTAATGAAAATTGCTAGAGAATTTTCCCAGCTAATTTAGCTAGAAAATTTTCTATACAATTTCAATCAAAAAATATTAATTATTATTCTTAATTACGATTAAAATTAGCAAGGGAAAATTTATAATTAGCTAGGAAATTTCTATCGTTAAAATATTTGCTAGGGATTTTTCTCATTAATATTTTGTGATGAGCACATTAGCTTGGGATAATTTCTATTGTTAATCCATTGTTATTCTATTTTAGTGATGGAAAAAGCCAATATAGATAGATTAATATACAAATAGATAGAAATATAGATAGATAGACAGATTGATAGATAGAAAGATAGATACATAGATAAATAGACAAACAGATATTTAGATAGATAGATAGACATACTGATAGAGAGATTGATAAACATACAGATAGAGAGATAGATAGATAGATATATATATATATATATATATATATATATATATATATATATATATATATATATCTATATATCTATATATAAACATATAAGCATATATTAAGAAAGATATATAGATAGATAGTTAGATAGATAGTTAGATAGATAGATAGACGAATATACAAATAGACAACTAGATAGAAAGAAAGACAAATATATAGATAGATAATTAGACAGATAAATAGACATATAGAAAGATAGATAGATATATAGATAGATAGACCAAAAGATAAATAGATAATTGAATGATAGATAGATAGATATATAGTCATATAGAGAGTAATATAGATAAATAGAAAGATAGATATATAGACAGATAGTTAGATATATATATATATATATATAGATAGATTGTTAAATAGATAGATAGATACATAGAAAGACAGAAAGATAAATATATATATAGACAGGTAGATATACAAATATATAGACAAATAGATAGATAGATAGTCATATAGACAGGTAGATATATTAATAAATAGAAAGATAGATAGATAAATATATAAAAATATAGATAGAGAGAGAAAAAGATAGATTAATAGATAGATATATAAATATATATATATATATATATTATAGACAAGTAGATAGGTAGATTGATCAACGAATAAATAGACATTTTTATTGAAAGATAGATAGACATATAGATAGACAAATAGATAGTTAGATATTAGACAGATAGATAGATAGATCAACAGACAAATAAATAATTAGACAGATAGATATATTTTTAGATAGATGATTAGATTGATTGATAAATGGACATATAGATAAATATATAGATATAGAATTATATATAGACAGATAAATAAATAAATAAATAGACAGCCAGATAGATATACAAATTGATATATAGAGAGAGAGATAGATATATAAAAAGTAGATAGATATATAGAAAGATAGTTATATAGATAGATAGATAGACAAAAAAATATACAACTAAATATATAAATATATATATATATATATATATATATATATATATATATATATATATATATATATATATATATATATATATAGATAAATAGATAGACAGATAGATAGATAAATTATCTGATAGATAGATATATCAATTGATAGATAAATAGATAGACAGATATATAGATTGATTGATAAAGAGTAGATAAATAAATAGATAGCAAAATAAATAGATAGATAGATAGATAAATAGATAGATAGTCAGATAAATAGACAAATATATAGATAGATAGAATGATAGATTGATAGAAATATAGATAGACACATAGACATACATATTGAAAAACATATAGACAGACAGATAGAAAGATAGATAGACAAATAGCTATATAAATAGTTAGATAGACAAATTGACACATAGATAGATAGGCAAGTAGACATATAGATAGATATATATACAGACAAATGGACAGATATATAAATAGATACTTGGAATAATAGAAAGACAAATAGATAGACAGATAAATAGAAAGCTAGATTAAAAGACATACAGATAGATAGATAAAAATATAGTTAGACATATAGACATACATATAGATAGAGAATAGAGAGACAGATAGATAGACAGATATATAGATAGATAGAAAAACATTTAGATAGATTGATAGATAGACATATTGATAATGAGATAGAAAAATATATTGAGTGATTGATTGATAGACATATTAATAGCCAGATTAATAGATGTATTAGTAGACAAATTTATGGATAGATTGATAAATAGATAGATCAAAAAATTGATAGATAGATAGATTGATAAATAGATAAAATAAAAAATAGATAGATAGAAAGATAAATAGATAGATAAATATATAGACAAAAAGATAGATAGATAGACAGAAAGATATTTAGATAGATATATAGATAGATAAATAGATAGATAGATCGATAGACAAATAGATAGATAGATATATACATAGATAGATAGATAAATAGAGATATAGACAAAGAGATAGATACACAAACATATAAATAAATAAATAGATAGATAGATATTCATATAGATAGATAGATAAATAGATATAAAGATAGACAGATAGACAGACAGATAGATAGACAGATAGATATACATACAGATAGATAGATTTTCTATAGAATTATAAATAAATAGATATACAGATCATTGGCCGATAAATAGACAGGTAGACAGACATATAGATAGATAGATAGATAGACAAATATATAAATAGCCAGATATACATATAGATAGATAAGCATACAAATAGATAGTCAGATAGGTAGAATGGTATGTAGACCGATACACAGATAGATAAACAGGTAAATTGACAGATAGATAGACAACCAAATAAACAAATAGATAGATAAATAGATAGATAGATTGACAGATAGAAAGACGGACAAACACATAGAGATAAAAATATATAGTTGGATAGACAGATATATAGATAAATAGATAGATAGATATATAGATTGATAAACTGACAAATAAAAATTTAGAATGATAGATAGATATATAGATAGACAGATTCATATATAGATTGTTAGATAGATTGGTAAATAGATTCATAGATAGATTGATATACATATTGTTAAAAAGGATGATAGATAGATTTTTACATAGGTTTATAGATAGATTATTATATTAATTCATAGATATATTGATAGACAAATTTATAGTTAGGATGATAGAAAGATTGTTAGATAGATAGACAGGCAGATTAATAAACAGAAATATAGATGGATAGATAAATAGACATATTGATAGGTAGGTAGATAGTCATATATATATATATATATATATATATATATATATATAGGTAGATAGATAAACAAATTATTACACAGAAAGATGGATAAATAAATATATAGATAGATAGATGGATAAGGAGATAGGTAGATATACTTAAAGATAAACAGATAGATAAATAGATAAATAGATAGAGAGAAAGATACAAATATATATGAGATAGTCAGATAGATAAATAGAAAGATAGACATATAGATTGATAGATAGAAAAATAGATAGACATATAGATAGAATGATATCTTGATTGATAGATAAACAGACATATACATAGATAGGTAGATATATAGACAAATAAATAAATAGATAGATAGATTAATAGATAGATTAATAGACATATTGATAAACTAATTGATAGACATTTTGAAATATTGATTGATACATAAATATATAGATAGACATAGAGAGAGAGAGATATATATATATATATATAGTCAGATAGACAAATAGATAGATAGATTTATAGATAAATTATAAGATAGATAGATAGATAAATACATGGATCAATAGATAGATTATTATACATACAAATAGATATATAGATAGATTAATTGAATGAAAGAAAGATAGATAGATATATAAATAGATAGATAGTTAGCTAGATAGATAAATAGATAAATATTAAAATAGGTGGACAAAAAAGATAGATAGATAGATAAACATAGACATAGACAAAAAGATATACATATATATAGATAGATAGATAGACAGATTGAAGCAAAAATAGATAGACAAATGGATAGACAACTAGATAAAAAGATAGACAAACCAATAAGAAAATAGATTGATAGATAAATAGAAAGACGAATAAAAAGACATATAGATAAAGAAAGAGATAGAAAGATAGATATATAGACAGATAGAAAGACAAATAGACATATAGATGAACAAACATAATTATATAGACAGAAATATAGCTAGAGAGATAGATAGAAAGACAGATAGACATAAAGATAAACAAATAAATAAATATACATATAGACCGATAAAAAGAAATATAAATAGATAGATACGTAGTCAAATAGACAGATATATAAACCTACTTATAGATAGACAAATAGATAAACATATAAAAAGATAGACATATAGACATATATGTGGATAGAGAGACAGATAGATATATAGATAGACATATAGAAAGATTGATAGATAGACAGATAAACAAACAAATAGACAAAAAATAGACAAATTATAGATAGACAAATATAAAGATAGATAGATAAATAGATGCATATACAAATTTAAATAAGTTGATAGATATATAGATAGACCGATATAAAGATATATAGATAGATAGTTAAATAGATAGACATACATATAGATAGATATATATAGACAAATAGATATACAAAAAGATAGATAGATAGACATATAGAAATACAGATAGATTGATAGATAGATAGATACATAGTAGATAGACTAACATATAGATATGTATATATATATTTAGGCAGATAATTAGATAGATTGATAGATTGATAAATAGATAAAAAGACATAGATAGATGATAGATAGATAAATAGATAGATAGATAGATAAATAGATAAATAGAACGAGATATATATATATATATATATATATATATATATATATATATATATATAGACAGATAGATAGATAAAAAGATATATAGATTGATAAATAGATTGAAAGATATATAGATAGATAGATTGATTTATTGAATGGTAGAAAGAAAAAAAAATAGATAGACAGCTAAGCAAATATATATACAAATAGATAGAAAGATTAATAGATAAATAGATAGAATGATAGTTAGATAGATATACAGATAGATAGACAAATAGATAAAAAGATAGACAAATAATTAGAAAAATAGATAGATAGATAGATAGATAAATTGACAAACATATAGATAGATAGATAGATATATAGATATATAGATATATAGATAAATAGACTAATAGATAGATAGATTATTATATTGATAGATCACAAATAAATAGATATATTTATAGACAGGTCAGATAGTTAGATAGATTGATAAATAGATAGATAGATAGATAGATAGATATATAGATAGACATATAGATAGACAAATAGATATATATATAGATAGACAAATAAGTATATAGATAGATAGATAAATAGATAGATATACAAATTGACTGATTGATATACATAAAGATAGAAAGATAGTTAGAAAATTATAAAGACACATTGATAGATAGGTCGATAGATAAATAGATAGACATGTATATAGATAGATAGAGGATAGATAGACATATAGTAAGATGGATAGATAGATGGATAGATAGACGGATAGATAGACAGATAGATAGACATATAGATAGACGAATAGATAGAGAATTAGACAGATAGATTGATTAGTAGATAGATAGAAAAATACATAGTTAGATATATATATTCAATTTGATAGACAGATTAATAGATATATTAATAGATAAATTGATAATTAGTTTGATATATAGATTGATAGCTAGATTTGTAGACAAATAGATAGATAAATAAATAAATAGAGAGAGAGAGAGAGATATATATATATATATATATTGATTGATTAATTGACTGATAGATAGATAGATCGTTTGATTGATTGACTAATAGATAGATAGATCGATAGATTGATAGAATGCTAGTTAGATAGATAGATAGATAGACCAATAAATATACATATTTATAGAAAGATCGATGGAAAAATAACATAATCAAAGAAATAAAGATACATAGAAAGATATATAGAGAGATAGATAGATAGATAGACAGACATCACATAGATAGACAAATAGACAAATAGATAGATAAACATATACATAGATAGATAGAATTGATGATAGATTCATAGATACATAAAGAGATAGTCATATAGATATATAGATATATATATATATATAGACAGATAGATAGAAAGATAGATAGATAGTAAGTTAAATCAATTGATAGACAGATAGACAAATAGATAGATAGATAGATACACGGCTAGATATATATATTTTTGATAGTAGATGGATAGATAGATAGTCAGATAAACATATAGATAAATAGATTGAAAGATAGATTAATAGATAGATTGATAGATATATTGAAAGAGATTTAGATTGTTTGATAGATAGATTGATAGACTGATTAATATACTTTTTGAATGATAGATAATTAGACAGATAGATAGACATAGGAATAAAAAGAAAGATAAATAAATTGATAGAAAAATAGATAGATTGATAGATTCATTGATCGATTGATTTAAAGATAGATAAATAGAAAAATAGACAAACAGTTAAACAAAAAGATAGACAGATAGAAAAATGAATATATAGATAAAAAGATAAACAAGCATATAGATAGATGACACACGACTAGACAAACAAATAGATAGATAGACAGATAGATAGAGAGATAGACCTCCAAATACACAGACAAACAAATAGATAGGTAGATACATAGATTGACAGACAAATCTTTATATAGATTAATACATAGAAAGAAAGATAGATGGATAGACAAATAAATAGATAGACAGATATATAGATAGATAGATAGATAGATAAACAAATAGGTAGTTAGATATATAGAATCATAGATAAACAAATAGACAGACAAATAGTTAGTTTGTTTGTCATACAGATATACAAATAGATAGACAGACAGAGATACCCAAAAATAAAGAGATATAGATTAATATATAAATAGACAGATAGATAGATTGATTGATTGATTGATTGATAATTAGTTAGATAGATAGAAGATAGAGAGACAAATAAATAGGCAGAAATACATCCAGATTGATAGATATATAAAAGATAGAAAGATAGATATACAAATAGATAGTCAAACAAATAGATAGACATTTACACAGATATAAAGGCAAATACATAGACAGAAAGATAGACAGACAAATAGAAATTCAAATTGATAGATAAATTGGAAAATAGATAGATAGATAGATAGAACTATAGACATGTAGACATATATAAAGATAGATAGATAGAATGATAAATAGATGGACATATACAGATAGATAGATAGATAGAAACTTAGATAGATAGAGAGATAGATAGATAGTTAAATAGATAGATTTATTGATTGATTGATTTATAGATATATAGATAAATATATAGACAATAGATAGGCAAATAGATAAGAAAATAGATAGTCAAATAGATAGTCAAATAGATAGATAGATAGATTGATTGATTGATTGATTGACAAATCAATAGACAAATAGATACACAGATAGTTAGATAGATAGATATATAGATATATATATATATATATATAGTTAGACAAAATGATAGACAAATATATAGATAGATATATCGATAGATATATTGACAGACAAAAAATAGATAGATAGATAGAAAGATTGATAAATAATTAGATAGAAAGATATATTGATAGATAGATAGTTAGACAAATAGATAGACAGATAGATAAACAAATAGAAAGACAAATAGATAGATAGATAGATTATAGATAGATAGATTGATAGATTATAGATAGATAGATTGAAAAAAAAGTTCACAGATAGATAGACAAATAGACAGATAGATAGATATATATATATATAGATAGACAGATAGATTGATAGATATATAGATAGATAGATAAAAAGTTTGATAGATAAATAGACACATAGATAGATAGATAGATAGATAGATAATCTAATAGATAGATATTCAGATAGATATATAGATAGATAGATAATTATATATATCTGTAGATAGATAGTCAAATAGATAAACAAATAGATCGATATATATATATATATAGATAAATAGATAGATGGATATATAGATAAAAAAATAGATTCACAATAGATACACAAATAAATAGATATATAGATAGGTACATAGATAGATATATAAATAGATTTATAAACATATAGATAGACAGACAAACAAATAGATAGATAGATTGAATTATTGCTTGATAGATAGATCGAAAATAAATTGTTAGATAGATAGATGTATAAATAGATATATAGATAGATAGATAGACAAATAGATAGACATACAGATAGATAGATATATATATATAGATTGTTAGATAGATAGATAGACAAATAGATAGTTAGTTAGTTAGAAATTTTGTTAGATATATAGATAAATAGATAGATAGATACATAAATAGATAGAAAGATAGACAGATATATAGACATATAGATAGATTAATTGATAGAAAAATAGCTAGAAATAAAGAAAGAAAGATAAATAGTTAGACATATACATAGATAAATAAATATATAAATAGATAGACATATAGATATACAAATAGATAAATAAATACATAGACAAATAGATAAAAAAACAGAATAATAAAATATTTATTTAACTTTAAATATTTGGCTAGAAAAATAATTCCTATCTAATTTGCACGGGATTAGCTAGGGAATATCAAGAGATGTTAGATTTTACATTGAATTACAAATTTGTGATCAGTTTGTGATAGATTAGAGATGGAAACATTCAATTGAAAAATATCCCAAGTTAATATTATTGTAGATTTTCGCACAAAGATTAGATGCAATTTTAGCAATATCTTTTGCGATGAACTTTCCCTAGTTAATTAGATTGAGACAAATTCCATCACTAAATAATTATCTGAAAAAACATTTTCATGATTATTTATTAATTGCAAGCGATTAGTCCTTAAATAAAAATTTTCACAAAATATATGCATTTAGCTAGGGAATTTTCCCTAATTATTTGAGCTGTGGATTATTTCTGTCGCTAATCTATACTAATTTATTTTTTTATTTTTTATATATTATTTTTTTACTATTTGTTGTAATTTTGTATATTGAAGCTTTTTAATCATCTATGGATGAGGAATCCATGAAAGACACCTCCTCAAATCATTATAAAAATATGATATTATAAAAAAATAATTTCAAAAATATATAAATATGAAAAAATTTTATATTAATAAAGACTAAAATAACAATTTTAATTATTATAAAATTTTTAAAAAAATTATAGATAAAATTTTTCTAAAATTTTTATTATGAAATTTAAATATTTGTATTAAAAAATTGTAGATAATTAATTCTATAATTATACTCATTTTTAAATATATTTTAATAAATAAATGAACATACATAAAAATTTATACTAATAAAAAGCTAAAATAATTAATTGTATGATTAAATAAAAAATATTTACAAAAATATCTGAATTAATAAATAAAAAAGTAAATATTTATATTATTTAAGGTTAAAAAAATATTATTTATGATTATAGGAAACTTATTAAAAAATAATTACTAAAAGATTTAAAAAGCTTGAATTATAAAAAAAAAATAAATTTTTCATAAAATTTAAAAGAAAATAATTTGATATTTAAAGATAAATACGTAGATGTTTTAATTACATCAAAAAAAATTTAATGATTTAAAAAAATATTCCCGAGTGGTTATAAAAATAACACTTCAAGTATTTTTTAGGGTTTAAAAGATTTATTTAGAATATTACTAATGATATTTTTTTGTTCTAAAAAAATTAAATTTGCCCATTGGTTGATTTAAATTCAAGTTTTATTTTTACCTACTAAAATTTATAAGAATTAAATAATTGAGTAAGATTTTTACTATTAGCTTTTAATATTATGTTTTTTTTTAAAATAATAAATATATCTTTTTTTAATGATATGCTCACTTTAAGTAATATTTGAAATTTTATAAATTATAAATTATATCAAATAATATTAAATTTTATGGCTTTAAAATTATTTCATATTACTAATCTTTGGGTGGTAGGATTAGAAGGATGAGGGATTGCATATAGGTATTTTGGTTTATTATTTTCATTGCATATATTATCTTTTACAATTGTGTTGTGTAATTATATAAATACTAATATTGGTTTTCTTAATAACTTTGAAGTTAAATTTATTTATGAGAGAATAATATTTTAAGATGATTGATCACTTGAGAAACTTTTGTATTATAGAGTCTCTTCAAACATAGTCTCTTCAAAGTTATTGGGTAAAATTGTTGAGATATTTGTTTTTTTTTATATATCTTGTTAGAGCGAGAGCCTTCTGTACTTGGGCATGAATGTGATCTACATATCTATCTTATCTTATCCTAATATATAGAATCATTTAAAATATGAAAGCTAAATAAGAAAACAAATCTTACCAATATCTTATCATACAATCTTACCTTAAAAGATTGAAGAGATCGTGCATGATAAATCTTGAATTCAAGACTTTTTGTTCGTAGTGTTTGGACGGATTTTTGTTCATCACTTAAAGATGTGATATCTTATTAGATAGAAAAATATATCTATTTTAACATTTGAATAAGTCATGAAATTGAAGACCAAATGGAAGAACATATACATCCATTATTTCAATTCCACAAGAAATTGAAAATTGGATTTGAAAATATATCAATTATAATTAGTAGTTACTTATAAATGACTATAAACTCTAAGTTTATTCCATGCTAATTCATAAAATTTTTAAATCCAAGATGAGAATATTAATCCTACTTTGTTTTACTATCATCAAATCATATCCCACTTCAATTCTATCCAATAAAACACAACCTAAAGAGTAACTAGGCATGAGGAAGGATTAAAAGAGCTTATCGAAGCTACCATTTTTCTAATCATGCTTTACCTATTATAATAGATTCTATTAATGCATTCAAATAATCTAGATAGATAGACCGATAGATTTTCAAATAGATAGGAAGATAGATATGCAAATAAATTGATAGATAGACAAATAGATAGACATATAGACAGATATAAAGATAGTAAGATAGATAAATAAAAAGATGGATGATATATAGATATACAGATAGATAGACAGAAGATAGACAAGATAGATAGACAGATTGATAGATAGATTTATAGATATATTGATAGACAGATAGATTGACATAAAGATAGATAGATAGATATACAGATAGAAAGATCGATAGATAGAAATATAGACATACAAATAGATAGATAGACATACATCTAGATATACAAATATTTTGACATATAGAAAGATAGATAGAGAGAGATTGATATACAGATTGATAGAGAGATAGATAAATATTTGGAGATTTAGAAAGAAAGACAGACAAACAGATAGATAGATAGATCAGATTAATACATAGATAGATAGAAAGATAGATAGATATATAAAATATAGATAGATATATAAAATCTAGATAGATAGAAAGATAGATAGATAAATAGATAGATATATAGATAGACAAATAGATAAATATATAGTTCTGTAGATAAATAGATAGCTAAATTGATAGACAAATAGATAGATAGATAGATATACAAATAAATAGATAGATTGATAGACTGATTGATAGGTAGATTGATAAAAAATTTAATAGATAAATTAATAGACAAATTGATGGACATATTGATTGATTGATTGATTGATTGATAGATAGATAGGTTGATTGATTGATATATAGATAGACAGATAGATAACAAATTTTTAGATAGATACATAGATAGATAGATAGATAGATAGAAAGATAGAAAGATAGATAGTTCATAGATATATAAATAGATAGATAGAAAGATAGATAGATAAATAGATATATATATATAAATATATAGATTATTTGATAGATAGAAAGATATACAAATATATAGAAAGATCGATATATTGATAGACAGATAGATAGATAGATATATAAATAGATAGATAGATAGATATACACATAGATAGATATATATTTAGATAGATAATTAGATTTATAGAAAAATTAATAGAATGATTGATATAAAGATTTATAGTCATAATAATAGAAAGCTTAATAGACATATTAATCGATAGATTGAAACATAGATAGAAAGTGAGATAGATAAAAATATTGATAGAAATATATAGATAGATCGATAGATAGATAGAAAACTAGATATACAAAAAGTTTAATAGATAGATAAATAGATAGATTCATAGATTATTAGACTTCTAGATAGATAAATAAATAGTTTGATAATTTATTAGATAGTTAGATAGATTAATAAATAGATAGAATGATAGATAATCAGATAGATAGATATAAAATTGGATATATAGTTTGAAAGATATAGAGATAGATAGTTAGATTGATAAATATATATATATATATATATATATATATATATATATAGATAAATAGTCATAAATATAGACAGATAGATAGATTCAATGCGAGATAGATTGATAGAAAGAAAGAAAGATAGATATATAGACAAAATGATAATTTAAAAGATAGACAGAATGATAGATAGATAGATATAAGGATTGATAGTCAGAGAAATATAAATAAAGATAAATAAATAGATATACAAATAGACAGACAGATAGACAGACATATAGATAGCCATGTAGTTAGATAAAAACATATACAGATATAAATGTAGATAAATAGATAGATAGATAGATAGATAGACAAATAGATAGACAGACAGACAGATAGATAAATAGCTAGAAAGATAGATAGATATACTAATAGATAGATAGATAAACAGATAGATAGATTGAGAGATATATAGACAGATAGATAGACAGAAAGATATACAGATTGATTGATATACATATTGATAAAATGATTGATATATATATTGATAGATAGGTTGAACGATAGGTTGATAGACAGATTGATAGACAGATAGATAGATAAATAGATAGATTGATAGATAAAAAGATAGACAAATAGATTTACATATAGATAGACAAAAAGATAGATGGATATACATATAAATAGACAGATAGTTAGAAAAATATAAATATAGATTGAAAATAGATAGATAGACAGATAGATAGATAGATAGATAGATAGATAAATAAATAAATTAAAAAAATGATAGAAATATACACAACTAGGTTGATAGATAGAATTGATAGAGTGATTGATAATTAGATTGATAGATATATTAATAGACAGATTGATAGACAGATTGATAGACAAATAGATAGACAGACAGATAGACAGAAAGATAGATCCATAGATATATACAAATATAGATACTAATATAGGTAAGTATAGATAGATAGATAGATCACAACAAGAAAAATTTCATATATTTAGGGACAATTCCCTAGCTAAATGAGCATTTTTCGTCACTAAATGGGATATAGCAATGGATTAACGATGGATCAGTTCCCTATCTAAAGTGCTGGTCACTAAAATTTAGCAAGGAAAAATATCCCTAGCTAAAAATTTAGCAACGGAAAAATCACTTGCTAAAAAAACAAATTTCCTATCTAAATTAGCAAACTAAATGAGATATTCCATCGCTAAACAAAAAGTGACGAAAGATTCCCAAGCTAAAGTGATGGTCGCTAAATTTTAGCAACGGAAATAGTCCCTAGCTAAATAAATGTAGAGAGAGAAAAATCTGTTGTTAAAATAAAGATTTTCCTTGCAAATTTAGCAAGGGATTTTTCCCTAGCTATTTTAATTTCAAAACTATTTTCAGAATTTAATTTATTTTAAATTTTTTAATTAAATAATTTAATATTTTAAAATCAAATTGAATAAAAATTGAAACTATAAATAATTTATAATAAACAAAAAATAAAATCATTTAATAACTTATTCTAATTCAATATTTTATATAATTGAAATAAAAAAAATAGAATTTTATTACATCTTATTCATCAATGTATCTACCGATAGTGCATAAAATATAATATATCTATTCATTGACATTGCTTTCTTTCCCTCTAATCCTGTGATAACCATTTTTCTACTGTGAAAAAGCTGTCCGAGTCACGGTACATATTGTCTAGTTAAAAATTTCATCATTTATACAATCTTTGTATGAGGAACAATGTAGTATCATATTTGTAAGAAATTTAAACCAGTCAGTCAAATTAAAATAAAAAACAATATGCTTTGATCAATATATAATCTTGTAGTATATATGTAAATATATACTAGCATTTCACTTGTACATATATTACTACAGTATATGTACATAAAAACTACAGTATTATGTGTACATATATACTGAGTACAAATATACTCAGTATATACGTACATAAAATACTATCATATTATATGTACGTATATACTAAATTTATTCGTACGTATATACTGCATTTGTTGCTGTTGATGCTACTCTCGCTACCACTGCCGCTCCTGCCTCCACTGTCACTGCCGTTGTCACTGCTAATACCACTGCTGTTGTCATCATTGTTGACGCTGCCTCTACTGTCGCCACTACTGCCAATGTAGCCGCCACAGCTACCGCCGCTACCCCCACTATCGGTGTTGCCACTATATGCCATAGCTACCACTACTGCCACTAATGCCGCTACCACTATTGCCAGCGCTACTACCATCGCCGCTGCTACTACCACCACTGTCGCCACCACCTCTGCCACTGCTGCCACTACTTTCGGTGCTGCCGCTGCTATCGTCACTGCCAATGCTACTTCGGGTGCAACCTCTACTACTGCCGCTGCTGCCGCTGCCTCTGTTATCACTTCTCCCACCACTCCCGCCGATGCCACTGTTGCCCCTGCTGCTGTTGCTGCTTCCGCCGGTGCCACAGCCACCACTACCGCTACTACCGCCACTGCTTCTTTTGTAGCCACCACCACTGCCGTCACGGTCACTGCTACCATCACTGCCGCAATTGTCACTGTTGCTGCTGCTACTACTATTGATTATAGGCTTTTACATACCTATAATAGGCTACAACTATACCCAAAATATTTGAGGACACACAAACATATTCACGGATATATAAAAATAGTTAGTATAGATATGAACAAACACAAATTAAAGTTGATTGTCATACAACTTAAACTAAAATTTAATTAAATAATATTTTTATATTAAATTTAATAAAATCAGAATCTATAAGTTAAAATTTTAAATTAAACAAAAAAATTGATTTAATAACTTATTCTAATACAATATTTTAAATAACTAAAACAAAAAATTAACAAAATTATATTATATCTTATTAATCAATGTATCTATCGACTGTGCATAAACTATCGATGCATTAACGTTGCTTTCTCTCCCTCTGCTCCTCCGATGACAAACATTCTGCTGTGAAAAAGCTGTCTGAGTAACTGTGCTTCATGTCTGTTGAAAAATCCCTTCACTAATACAATCTTCGTATGTTAAATAATGCGGCACCACATCTGTAATAAATTTAAACGACTCAATCAAATCAAAATAAATTAAAAAAAACTATGTTTTGATAAATATATATTACTGCAGTAAATATGTACATATATACTAGCATTTCACTTGTTAATATATTACTGCAGTATATTTACATATAAACTTTAGTATTATGCATACATATATACTGAGTCCATATATACTCACTATATATGTACATAAATACTGTAGAATTATATGTACGTATATACTGACTATATACGTACGTATATATTGCATTTGTTGCCATTGTGCTACTCTTGTTGTTGCTGCTGCTCCTACCACTACTACCACTACCAGTGCCGTGGCTACCGTTGTTACTACCACTGTCACCGGTGTTGTCGGTGTGCTGGTGCTGCTAGTGTGGCGCTGCTGCCGGTGCTGCCCATTATCGGTGCTACTACCGCCACCACCACTGACGCCACTACTACCGCTACCGCCACTACTACTGGTGCACTGCCGCTGCATGTGCTTCTGGTGCTAGCGCCACTGCCAATGCTGGCGCCACTGTTGGTGCTGCCGGTGCTACTGCTTTTGCCGGTGCTACCGCCACTACCACTGATGTTGTCACTGCCACCGCTACCACTACTACCACTACTGATACTAGTCTTTTACATACCTATAATAGGTTAAAACTCTACCCAAAAAATCTATAGACACACAAACATATTCACATATATATATAAATAGTTTTTATTGACATGAACAAACACAAATTAAAGTTGATTGTAATACAGTTTCGACAAAATTTTAATTAAATAATTTAATATTTTTATATTAAATTTAATAAAAATAGAAACTATAAATGAAAAATTTAAATTAAATAAAAAAACTTCATTTAATAACTTATTATAATACAATATTTTAAATAACTAAAACAAAAAAATAATAAATTATATTACATCTTATTAATCAATGTATCTACCGACTGTGCATAAAGTATAATTTAACCATGCATTGACGTTGCTTTCTCTCCCTCTGCTCCTCCGATCACCAACTTTTGCTACGTAAAAGCTGTACGAGTCATGATACGTCATATCTGTTGAAAAATCCCTTCACTTATACAAGCTTCATATGAGAAACAATGCGATACCATATCTGTAAGAAAATTTATACCACTCAATCAAATCAAATTTAATTAAAAAAACTATATTTTAATAAATATATATTACTATAGTAAATATGTACATATATATTAGTATTTTACTCGTACATATATTACTGTAGTATATGTACATATAAACTATAGTATTATGTATATACATAAACTGAGTACATAAATATTACGTATATATGTACATAAAATATTGTAGTATTATATGTACGTATATACTGACTATCTACGTTCGTATATACCACATTTGTCGTCATTACTGCTATCCCACTTTCGTTGCCACTCCTGCCGCTGCTGCCGCTCCCATTGCTGCTGCCACTACTACTGCCACTGGCATTGCCACTGCTACCGCTGCCACTACTACTACCGCTGGCATTGCTACTACTGCCGCTAGCACTGCCACTACTACCATTACTGCCACTGCCACTACCACTGCCACTGCTGCTGCCGCTGGTGCCTTGCTACCGCAGCTGCTACCACCACTGCCTTGCTACCGCTACTGCTCCCGCTGCCACTACTGCTACTACTGCCGCTGCTACTACCATTGCTGCTACTGCTTCTGCTGCCGCTGTGCTACTATTGTTGCCATTGTTGCCACTGCTACTGATACTGCCTGTGCTGCCACCTTTGCTGGTGCTTTAGCTGCTACCACCACTGTCAATGCTATAGCTGGTGCCACATTTGCCGGTGTTGCAGCTACTGCCGCCGTTGGTAGTGATGCAGTTGCTGCCACCACTACCATCGTTGCTAGTGCTATAGTTGCTGCCGCCACTGCCGGTGCTGCCGCCGCTGGCGCTGATGCCACCACAACCGCTAATTCATAATTAAGTTAATTGGAAAAGCAAAGAACTAAACCAAAATAAAAAAATTTAAACCTTCAAAAAAATATCATAATTATTTGCTACAGATAGACAAAAATAAATAACAGTTCAGAAATAATTCTCATATGAAATCATCCTCATAATTTGTAGGGAATTCTAGCCTCTCCTGTGTGGTTTCGCATCTGGATCTCGGAATGCTATTTGTTGCTTCATTACCGCTAA
Source organism: Sapria himalayana (assembly GCA_029783825.1). Taxonomy (NCBI): domain Eukaryota; kingdom Viridiplantae; phylum Streptophyta; class Magnoliopsida; order Malpighiales; family Rafflesiaceae; genus Sapria; species Sapria himalayana. The sequence goes on from JAREIK010001916.1 coordinate 649,299, forward strand.
CTCTGACTCAATATAGGACATCTGCAGTTGCATTACATTCTTAATTTTCTTCATCTCATCATTAATTTTTTAATTTCTTGCATTTATTCCATCAAATTAGTATACTGCTCATTCTTCTGTTCTTTAATTACATATATTTATTCCTTCAAATGAGATATCTGCTCATTCTTCTTTTTCATTTCGGTCTCCATAACTATAATATGTTAATTTGTTTCCATTGCCTGTTATTTCAATTTATAAGGTGATCTTTCTCATGAAATACTAAGAATAAATTATGAGATATCTGAAATGATTTCATCCAACACATGAATAATAAAAAAATAGTCATATTTAAAGTTGAATCCACATTTCCACACATTTCAAGTAAAGAGAAAATAATGTAAACCTACAATATGATCAAAATAAATAATGATATTATGTAAGACATCTCATTATTGTGGCATAGGAAAAGTTGAGAGAGAGAGAGAGGGAGAGGGAGGGAGAGTAAGTGAGAGAGAGAGACGGGGGAGGGAGAGGGAGGGAGAGGGAGACGAAGAGAGAGAGAGAGAGACGAAGAGAGAGATGGAGAGAGACAGAGAGATGGAGAGAGAGAGAGAGAGACAATTGGAGATAGTGAGAGAGAGAGAGAGAGATGGAAAGAGAAAGAGAATCAGAGAGAGTGAGAGAGAGAGAATCAGAGAGAGTGAGAGAGAAATGGAGAGAGAGAGGGATGGAGAGAGAGAGAGATTGAGAGAGAGAGAGAGATGGAGAGAGAGAGAGGCATGGAGAGAGAAATGGGGAGAGAGAGAGGGAGATGAAGAGAGAGAGAGAGATGGAGAGAGAGAGATGGAGAGAGAGAGAGATGGAGAGAAAGATGGAGAGAGAGAGAGAGATGGGGAGGGATAGAGAGATGGAGTGGGATAGAAAGATGGAGAGGGATAAAGAGATGGGGAGAGATATATAGAAAGAGAGATGGAGAGAGAGAGAGAGATGGAGAGAGAGAGAGAGATATATATATATATATATATATATATATATATGTATATATATATATATATATATATAGATGGAGAGAGAGAAAGAGATGGAGAGAGAGAGAGAGGGAGAAAGAGAGGAAAAGAGATGGGGGGGAGAGAGAGAGAGAGATAGATTGAGAGAGAGTGTGAGAGATTAATAGAGTAATGCCTATTTTTATTAAGGTTTGTTTTATTATTATGCCCTCTCTTTTGGCGAAGGAATACCATTTGTACAAACTAATACTACCATTTTCCCTTTTACACCATTTCTTAACAATAAAAGATAAAGCCTAGCTCTATGGATTTATACTTTTGATTCTCTTCATTTAACTATGCATTATGAAGAATGTTTGCTAGTTTTGATGCACTTTTTTGGACTTTTTTGTTCAAACTATGTTTGTAATCTTTTCCTGCCTTTCATAACTTTATTTGGCTCTTTAACTTTGCTTTTTCAACATCACCTCTCGCTGCTCCATATACTTGGCTTTTTGTTGACCCTTCACCCCGTTGATGCCTTACTGAGCTCCACTACTTGACAGGTCTCCTTGGTTCTTAGAGGTGTATATTCAGACTCTTCCTTTATCACTCTGTGAACTTGTTGAAGCTTCACTCTGTGTCCCTTCTATTGGCTTTGCTGTATGAAGGCTACCCTTACAGACTCATACAGGCACATATACTGCCTATACAGACTCCTTTCGCCTTTAACATTATTAATAGCAAGTTACAGACTATATTTTCTAGCTCATTACACTTCAAATTCAACAAATTACAAGCAATACTTAGAGAAGATAAATCAGCTGTCATCAATACTAAAGCCCCCTTTTGGTATGTTCCTTGAATGTTTTTCCTACAAATCTAACATCCCAATACAACCAGTACACTATAGGTTATATTATCGCATCTATACCCTTACCAACTTGCATCTGCTTCCCTGTTGGGGCTTTTTTAGGAGGCCTTCTACAGATATCCTGCTCAGTGCCTCTTTTTTTTTAAATGTTTCTCATTCTTCAGGCTGGCCCTTTTCCCCCATTAGGACTAGGAAGATTTTCAGTTATGCCTTGCCACTGCCTACATTTTTCTTTATAAACTACAATAGAGTGCAATAAAGACAAACAAAAATCATATACCAAAGTAAGAAGTTATTCCACTAATTTTTTTTAAATTTTGTTTTATTCTTTTAATTTTGAACTCTAATATAAGGAAATCCTATTTTGTCAAGTCTTATCAATCCTTTATACTTATCTAGAATGTTATTCTCACCGAATTCCTGAAAACTTTTCCCCATACCTTCCTCTACTAATTTGTCTACAAGCGCATTAGCTTCCCTAAATATGTGAATAATTTTTCCTTTGAGTTCAATTACTAATTCTTTTATCTTATTAATATCTTCATCTAACGTCAATAGCTCTATTTTTTCTTTCACTAGGTCTACTAAAAGACTCAAGTCTACCTGTATTTGAATTTTGCTGAACCCATTTTGTTTGCAAATTTGAAGACCCTTATATAGGGTCATTGTTTCTGAGTGCAAAACTGAAGAGGCTATTCCTCTCATTGTAAATGCCTTAATTACTCTACCTTCCTCATTTCTTATTACTCCTCCACCTCATGTCATTCCCATGTCTCTTTTAAAACTTCCATTTGTATTTAGGATAAGGTAGTCTTTTAGAGACTTTCTCCACTTAATAATTTTAAAAGCTAGTGGTTTTCTAAGGCTAGTGGAAAGGCCCCATGACTTTTTTTCATCAATGTCCTTATTTTTTAGTTTTATCAGGTAGCATGCCGTTATGAATGCGCTTTCTCTTTTAATCTCTTCTAAGATGTTCTCATATCTCATCGAAATATTCTCAAAATGACTTTTATTTCTGGCTTTCCATATGCACCATATTGTAATATGAGGGATATATTGTCTGAGCAATTTGAGAATTTTATCCTTGGTGCGGTTTTGATCCCAACTTTCTAATCTATCAATAAGATTTTTTCTGCTTCTGTTTTAATTTATGCTTCTGTTTCTAGTCTTCCCCACAATTTATCAGCTATTATTCCTGTAGAAAATAAGTGCTCAATACTTTCTATCTCCTTTCTACAACATTCACATCTAGAGGCTAGCCTTATTCCCTTTCTTTGTATATTCCCATCTACCTGTATGAATTTTGCATGAAGTTTCCACACAAATATATTAATTTTCTGTGGGATCTATTTTAACCATAATCTTTCGTAAATATCTTGTGACTGCCTTTTTCTTCTTACTAAATTTTTTGCGCTCTTTAATGTAAAAATTCCTTGAGCATTGAGCTTCCATTTTCCATCCTTTACTTGTCAGAATCGCCTGATTTTCTACTATATTTTTTTGTTTATTCATTAATTTCCAACTTTTTGACGCCTTTCTAAAGTTACCCAGCTTATCCCCAAGCCCATATCTAGCATTTATATATGCAGCCCAAAGACTCCCATTTTCTTTTACTCTCCATCAGTTCTTGCAAGCCCATGCTTTAGTTATATCTTCTAGTGTGGAGAATCCTAATCCAGCTTCTTCCTTAGGGTAACATAAATCTTGCCATTTTTTCTAGAGAAGCTTGTTTTTTCCTTCTTTTTTCCCCCATAAGAAAATTTCCATTTCTCTTTCTATTTTTTTAACTATGCTTTTTGGTGGCTGCGTCGACATTAAAATGTGCGTTAGAGAACTTTGAAGTACATGTGTTAAAAGTGTAATTCTTCCTGCCATACTTAATAGATTCACCTTCCAACTCGTGATTTTATTTCTAATCTTATCCACTAAGAATGATAAGTATGCCTCCTTCACCCTTCCTTCATAAATTGGGCATCCTAGGTATATAAGAGCACCCTTTGCTTGCACGAAACTTGTGATTCTACTAATCCTTTGAGAGGTAATTTTTGATGTGTTTTTGTACGTAAGAAATTGACATTTATTTTTATTCAATGCTTGTCATGTTTCTTCCTCCAAAAACTACAAAAATATCATCATATTTTTCAATGATTTACTATTGACATTTGTGAATATGATAATATCATCCGCATATGCCAGAAAATTCACAGGAGGAGTGTGCCTGGGCTGCTTGAAAGCAACGATTTTACTGCTTCTCATTTCCTCTTTTAAGCTAACTATAAATAGTTCTAAATATATATTGAATAAAGCAGGGGAGAGAGGGTCTCCCTGCCTGAGTCCTCTTGTTGGTTTAAATTCACCACCTACCTGTCCATTTATTATAAGTTTTACCCATGCACTTGAGACACACCTATACATCAAATCTATCCAGTATTCTGAGAAACCCAACTTTCTCATGAGATAACATAAAACATCCCATTCTACTCTATCGAAAGCTTTAGCCAAATCCAATTTTAGAATAACATTTCCTCCTCTCACTTTTGTTCCTACTTCTCTCATCATTTTTGATGCTAAGTTTATATTTTCCACCATCAATCTGTTTTTTACAAAACCTACCTGCTCAGGCATTATAGTATTAAGGAGAATATTGCTTATTCTATTCTGTAATATTTTAGTTAAAATTTTAAAAATAGAATTACATAGACTAATTGGTCTATAATCCTCCTCCCTCTACGGGTTATCTTTCTTAGGTATCAACACAATGAAGGAAATAGCCCAAGATTTTGGAATTTTAGCACCTACAAAGATCCATTCAATGGCTGCAAGTAGATCAGTTTTAATGATATCCCAACTTCATTGAAAAAAACCATTATTCCATCCATCCAGACCTACAGCACAATCTTTGTCTGCACTGAATACTGTTTCTTCAAGCTCTTCTTCCTTCAGAGATTCACCTAAAAGATCATTCTCCTTTTCTGAGACTCTTTTTACAATGTTTCCCATTAACTTATTTTTTCTAACCATGCCTTGTCCGCATAAGACATTTTTGAAGTGATTATGTAATATATATTTTATCTCCTCCTCCTTTTCTATCCAATCCCCATTTGTTGACCTCAACCATTTTATTTTACTTTTTTGAATTTTAATGTTTGCCATTGCATTAAAAAATTTTGTATTTTTATCTGAATCTTTTAACCACTTAACTTTTGCCCTCTGCCTCCAGAAGACTTCCTCCATGTGCATTTTGAGTCTCAATTCTGCTTTAGCTTTATTGAGTTTTATTCTATCCCCTTGACTAGAAGTTTGTTCATATTTTATTTCTAAAGTATCCACTTCCTGTTCAGCTTCCTGAATTTTTTTATTTAAATTTCCAAATAACTCCTTATTCCATTTGTTCAAAGTCCATCTTACGCTACATAGTTTTTTAGCTAGGATTTGTATCGGGTTCCCCAAGAATGAACTCTTCCATGTTTCCCTTATTACTTTATCATATTCCTTATGCAATCCCCACATATTTTGAAAGACGAAGCCTTTATGTCTACTCTTGCTTTCTTGGAAGGATAACAAAAGTGGGCTATGAACTGAGCAGGTTCTATTTAAATGTTTCACCTTTATTCCTCCCAACTTATCCAGCCATTGCGAGTTAAAGAGAACTCTGTCTAGCCTGGACCAAGTTACCCCTCTCTTTCTCCAGTTATTACACCATGTAATTCGATCCTAAGAAGTCTGTTTCCAACAGATTCGCTCTAGCAATAGCCTCATTAAACTGGGCTATTGCTGTCTTATCCGGCTATCTTCCAACTTTTTTCTCATTGATGTTTCTAATCGCATTAAAATCTCCTCCGATGATCCACGTGGAGTTTCTTGCGGCTAAACTCCCCATCTCCTTCCATAGGGGTTTTCTTCCCTCCTTCGTACTCTTCGCATAGACTACCGAGAAAAATGCCGTTGGCTATTTTTAGAAATTAAAAGTAATTATTTGCTCATCTTCTGCAACTACCTCTAAATCTACGTTCTTTCTCCACATAACCCATAACTTACTGTTACGGTTTGAGAAAGCCTTATCTAATCCGATCTTTCCTTTATATTTCTCTAATTGATTTCTATCCGCCATTGGTTCAGCTAGAATGACAATTTTTAAATTATGGATTTTAATTAATCTTTTAATTCTATTTATCGTTGGAGCATTCGTCACTCCTCTTATATTCCAAAACAAGCTGTTAAACATATCTATGTATCCCTAGCTTGAGCTCTTGTAATGCATTTGCTTTCATACTTTAAATTTTTGTATTTTTTCCTATTTCTAATGGACTTACTTGAGCTAGACGGCACTATTTCAAATTTCTTTAGTACGCTTATCTTTTCTAAGCTTCTTCCCATTTGCTTGATTTTTTCTATTGCTGATTGTTTATCTTGTAGGCTATCCTTGTGCGTTTCCTACTTTGAATATATTAAATCCTCATAACAAAAATAATAAATCAGATTACCTCCCTCTATTTCTTATTAATGCATGGCCAACTTTTCGCCTCCGACTCTTCTTCCGAAAGTAAATCATCCTCCCCCCAATTATAAGGCTTCATATTCTCTTTTATATGTGCTTCACCTCTAAGTCCCATCCTATTCTTTCTAAGATTTATCATGTTATCTTTTCCCCCTTTTTCTGCCCCAACAACTCACTTCTCCTCTTCAAGCCACCTTCTAATCTCTTCTCTCTTCTTCCTTCCTAGGACTTTTCTCTGTCTCATCTCACCCCCCCTTTCCCTCATTTATGTTCCCTCTTCACTATATTCTACCGCCCCTTCTCCCCTACCTTTTTTCCACCTCCCCCACTCTGCTTCATTAACCTCCTTCCTTCCTATTTCTCGGGAATCTCCCTCCTCTATCCACTGTTCTAAGCTCTGTTTTTGTACCTCATCACACGTGTTCTCCCCTCTACTCCTTCTCACCCATACTTCTTTTTCCTTTCTATTTCCCTTTCCCCATTTCCCTTTTCCCATTTCCCCATCATGCAGTCATCCTGCCCATGCCCTAGTTTAAGACAACTTCGATAGTAAAATGGCATGGCCTCTGGGATATTTCCTGCCAGAAACCATTAGCAAGGTCAGTGCCTATCCACACCCTCTTCGGAGGGGGAGACTTGAGGTCAGTTTCCACGGATATTCTAGCCATGCTTGGCCTCATTATCAAAGCCGTGGCTTCATCCAGTAGAAGCGGAGTACCCAAACAGCAAGCAATTGAGTAGAGAGATTACTTATTAAACAAATGTATAGGGAGTTTGGGTAATGAAAACCATACCGGTGTGATAGAGGACTCCTCCAATGGTGAAAATTCTAGCATCCACTTGAAGACTCCAATGGTGTGATAGAGTAATGCCTATTTATGAAAGAAATGATGCAACTAACTAATAAGTATTTTGTGAAAATTAGTAAGGGATCAAGCAAAACATTTCCTAGTAATGGTTGAACAGCAAAGGACTAAAGAATTTATATAAGAAATTATGATAATGGATGAACTAAATCTTGAGGGAAAAAAATTAACTGATGCTTAGAAAAATAGTTGCATAATTTATAAGCTATATAGTAATGTTTTAATAATTTCAAGCCTCCCATTGAAGAAAAAGGACATGAAAAGTTTTTTTAGATTAACTCAAGCTAGTGTGATTGTTCCTTAATATATTACTAATATTGAGAACTTAGTAAAATTTGTTTTCTAAATTATGAATAACAATGAAAAAAATTGACCTTTTTGGAAAATGGCTAAGAATTGAATTCAGATGTTGATATTTATCAAGCAATCATATATGAGAAAATTATTGATATAGCTTTAGAACTAGAGAAAGCTAAAATTTTGTAATTATTTAAGAACAAGTGCTGAGACAATCCAAGAAAGTGAAATATGTGAAGATCATGTTAGTGAACTGAAGTGGTTTAGCACCTTGGACTCCAAGGATAGCTTACAAGGTATGTGAAGGAAAGTAATTGTGTACCAAAGAGAATGATTTCTCAAACACCCATAATTTTATAGTTGTAATGCGAGAATTTATATATATTCTAGATTATCATTTTATAGATATTGATTATTTGGATTAATTATCAAAGTTTCTTCATTATCTAAGCTTACAATAAGTAAATAGTTTCTAGTATTTACTCAAGTAAACAATTCAGTGGTTAGTTTACAATAATTAAAAAGTATCAAGTCCATGAGTATACAATTTATGAGTTAATGGCTATAGCAGTAATAAAATATGTTAGATCTACTCATCCATATAGGTGGAACATCTCAAACCCATCAAAAAATCATCGACATCAATTCATGTAGGAAATAATAGTATGTCAGATGAGCTGGATATCTTATATATTTTAATCCAGTATGAATCATATTGATAGTCAATGCTAGGGTATTCATAAGAAAGCCTATGCATCATTTAATTAAACATAGTAATTAAAATATAGTCAAATATATACATGTATTTAAATGTCTTGCAAATTAGTATCTATATACATAAAGCCCATTTTAATTTGAACTAATTGAAAAATGGTAAATAAATGTTTATAGATATTAATTTGACGTTAACAGATATTAATGTGACTATACTTTAAAATTACATATATTAAATACACTTACATTTTTATAAGAGTGTGTGTTTTTCCCTATACATAAAGCCATGTATAAAATATAGTTTACAGATATTAATTTAATTATACCTATTGGGGAGGCACAGCATTATGGAATAATAGATATTTTCATAATGCAAATTTATTAGACGTGTATTTCATAATGATGACTTACAAATTTCAAATATAGATTAATAAAATCCTATCATAAAGTCAATATATCTTTATTTGTGTAAACTATGTATATAATGTTATATGTATAATACTAATTATATCTAAAATACACGACATGTATATTGAATGTATCATATATAAAATTATGATAGATTTATATAGATATATATATATATATATATATATATATATATATTAAATATATGTTGTTATATATATATATAGTTATGTTTATGTAAACTATTTTTATAGTTATAGATATAATAAAATATACTTATATATTTATGTGTTATATACACACTACCCAACACAAAACACCCATTTTTTGTGTTATATATGATTAAGTTTATATAAGCAATCCAAGTATAATTAAATTAACAGAATATGTATTTAAAAAAAGTATACTTAAATTAAGTTTATATAAGCATACCTACTGCCCAACACAACACAAATGCATTAGGTATGTATTACAATAAGTATAATCAAATTAATGTATACGATTAAAGAAGAAGAATTTCGAAAAAAAAATTAATAGAATCAATACGGATTAAGATAATTGATGAAGAATTAGGATAGAAAACTTACCTTAAATCAATAATAAATTATAGCTTAATTCGAATATGTTTATGTTGTATTGGTGTCGAGAGAAGGATGGAGGACTGCGGAGGAGTTGCGTCGCTTATTCTTTGAAAATGTCGAGAGGAAGATGGAGGACTTAATCTCGACAAAATAAACATTAAATAACAAATTATATATATTTCAAAAATATTTATATTTTTAATTATAAAAACATTAAATAAATAATATTTATATATATATATATATATATTATATTATATATATATATATATATATATGTGTGTGTGTGTGTGTGTGTATGTATGTATGTATGTATGTATGCATGTATAATACAAAAAGACTCATTTATTTTATTTACTATTAAATTTTTTTCAATTAAATTAATGTGTGTGTAGCATGGTACAAATTAAAAATAAATACCTTACAATTTTTTATTATAATATTAATTAAACAATAAATATATAAACAATTTAAAAATATATATTTTAGCCTTATAAAAAAAATATCAAATAGCTACGAAATTAACAAACTTCATATACTAAGATATATATGAAAAGATGATTTGTCTTCTAGCTACTCTCCTAAGAGTTATAAAATACTCTTAATGTTAAAAAATATATAAAAATTTATATTTTATGGTTATAAATTTTTAAAAATTCATCATATTAATTTTTATGTAGATAATATGTAATAATTTTAAAGGCATAAAATTTCATATTATTTGATATCATTTATAATTTTCAAAAATCAAAAAATTACTCAAAGTGTTAAGATAATTAAAAAAAGTTATTGTAATTATTTTAATAAAGATTGAATATTAAAAGCTAATAGAAAAAATATTACTCAATTGTTTAATTCTTATAAAATTTAGTAGGGGCAAATATCTATGTATTTATTTTTAAATATTAATTTATTTTTTTTAACTTTAATGAAAAATTTATATTTTTATTATATTACAAAATTATTAAATTTTTTATTAATTATTTTTTAAAAAAGTTTCCAATAATCATTAAACTTTTTTTATCCTAATAATCATATTAATATTTACTAGTCTATTCATCAATTCAGCAATTTTATCATAAAATGAATTAATTTACATTTATATTAGTAGAATTTTTAATGTAGGTTAATTTAATTTTATAAAATATCAAAATAAATTATTATACTTATAGAATTAATTATTTAATATTGCTTTAATACAAATTTTTAAGTTTCTTAATTAAAAATTTTAGAAACATTTTTTGTATAATTTTTTAAAAAATTTATACATCATAAAAATTGATATTTTAGCCCTTATTAATATAATTTTTTTTTGTATTTTTATATTTTTTAAGTTATTTATTTATAATATTAATTTTTTATGATTTTACGAGGAGAATGTAACTCTCAAGGATCACTCATCTATAGACCATTAACATAAATTTAATAAACAAAATTAAATATAATATTAAAATTAATAATAAATTAAAAAAAATTAATAATTAAATATTGGCTAGGGAAATTCCGTCGCTATGTTCGGGATTTAATTAGCTATGGTAGTTTAGTCACTAAATCCATCGCTATATTCTAAATTTAAATAGCTAGAGAAGTTTCCTCGCTAAATCTATTGATATTTTCTAGATTTTATTAGTTAGAAAAGTTATGTTATTAAAATCTGTCACTATATCTAGGAAGTAATTGGCTAGGGAGGTTCCTCGCTAAAATCCATTGATATATTAAGTATGAATTAGCAAGGGAAATTCTATCGCTACATGCATAGCTATATTTTTGAGTTGTAATTTGCGAGAGAAATTACGTCGCTAAAATCTATCGCTATGTTCAGAATGAAATTAACTAGGGAATCCCGTCGCTAAAATATGTCGCTATGTGACGGATGTAATTACCTAGTGAAATTCTGTCACTAAAACCATTGCAAATTTCAATATTTTATTAGCTAGAGAAATTCCATCGCTAAATTCATAGCTAACTTCTGGATTTTATTAGCTATGAAAATTTTGTCACTAAATCCGTTGGTAATTTCCGGATTTAATTAGCTAGAAAAATTTCGTTGCTAAATTAGTCGCTAATTTCTGGATTTTATTAGCTAAAGAAATTTTGTCGCTAAATCCATGATAATTTCTGGTTTTTATTAGCTAGGGAAATTTCGTCGCTAAATTTCACATTTTATTAGCTAGAGAAATCCCGACACTAAATTCGCCGCTAAAGTCCCGGCTTTTCTTGAGCAGAATTTATAAAAATTTTCCATCGTAAAATCCGTCGCTAATTTCCCTACTTTTCTTGAGCGGAATTTAGGAAAATTTTTAATCACTAAATCCGTCACTAAATTCCCTGCTTTTCTTGAGTGAAATTTACGAAAATTTTCCGTCGCTACTCCGTAGCTAATCCATTGCTAAATCCTCTACTTTTTTCTGATGTGGAATTTACGAAATTATTCCGTCCCTAATCCATTGCAAATTTTTATTTTAATGAAAAAACATAAATCCCTTGTTATTCCCAAGCTAATCCCTATCAATTTAGCTAGGGATTGATCCCTAGCTAAAATTCCCAAGCTAAATCAATATTTTCTTGTAGTGGATATTCAGATAGTTAGACAGATAGAAAGATATAGAGATATACAAATAGAATGACATACAGATAGATAGAAAGACATATATACAAACATATAGATAGATTGATTGATTGATAGTTAGATGGATTGATTAATAGATAGATAGATCAAGAGAAAGAAAGAAAGATATGTATATAGACAAATAGATAGCTAGATAGATAGATATATATATATTTATAGATAGATAGATTGGTAGATAGAGACACAAATAATGTAAACAATAGATAGACATATAGATAAATATATAGATAGATATATAGATACATAGACAGATTGATAGAAATATTGATAGATAGATTTATAGACAATTTGATAGAAATATTGATAGAAATATTGATAGAAATATTGATAGAAATATTGATAGAAATATTGATAGATAGATTTATAGACAATTTGATAGATATATTGATAGATATATTGTTAGATAAATAAATAGATTGATTGATATATAGATAGATAGAAGGATGAATAGACAAATAGATAGTCAGATATATATGTAGATAAATAGATATATAGACAGACAGATAGACATATATAAAGATAAATAGATAGACAGATAGAGAGATAGATAGATATATAGATAGATAGAAAGATAGACAGAGAGACAGATAGATAAATAGATATTTATATAGATAATTAGATTGAGAGACAGATTAAATGAAAAATTGATATAAAGATTTATATACATATTAATAGAAAGATTAATAGACATATTAATAGATAGATTGAAACAAAGATACAAAGTGAGATAGATAGACATATTGATAGAAATATATAGATAGATAGATAGATAGAAAACTAGATATATAGAAAGTTTAATAGATTGATAAATAGATAGATCGATAGATTATTAGGCAGCTAGATAGATAAATATATAGTGTGATAAATTATTAGATAATTAGATAAATTAATAGATAGATGAACAGATAGATATATAAAAAGTTGGATAGATAAATTTAAAGATTAATAGATAGATAATTAGATTGATATATATATATATATAGACATAAATATAGACAGATAGATAGATTCATTGAGAGATAGATGGACAGATAGATAGATAGACAAAATGATAATTTAAAAGATAGACAGAATGATAGATAGATAGACATATAGATTGATGGACAGAGAAATAGAAATAAAGATAAATGAATAGATATACATATAGACAGACAGGTAGATAGATATATAGATAGACATATAGATAGACATGTTGTTAGATAAAAACATATACAGATAGAAATGTAGATAAATAGATAGCTAGATAGATAACTAGATAGATAGACAGATAGATATATAGATAGATAGATATACTAATAGATAGATAGATAGATAAATAGATAAATAGATTAAGAGATAGACAAATAGATAGATAGACAGATAGATAGACAGAAAGATAGATAGAAAGATAGACAAATTGATAGATTGATTGATAGACATATTGATAAAATGATTGATATTCATATTGATAGACAGGTTGAATGATATGTTGATAGACATATAGATAGACAAATAGATAGATAGATAAATAGATAGATTGATAGATAAATTGATAGACAAATAGATATACATATAGATAGACCGATAAATAGACAGATATATAGAAAATTATAAATATAGAGAGAGAGAGAGATAGACAAATAGACATATAGATTGATAGATAGACAGATTAAAAAATTGATAGAAATATACAATGACAGGTTGAAAGATACATTTCATAGATAGATTAATAGTTTGATTGATAGATATATTGATAGACATATTTATAGACAAAAAGATTGATAGATAGATAGATAGAAAGATAGATAAATAGATATATATTTAAAGATAGATAGTCAGATAGGTAGGTATGTAGCTAAATAGATAGATAGATAGATAGATAAATAGTCAGATAGTTAGAAAGATAGAAAGACATAAAGATGTGCAGATAGAAAGACAGGCAAATAAATAGATAGAAAGACATATATACAAATAGATATATAGATAGATAGCTTGATTGATTGATAGTTAGATTGATTGATTAATAGATAAATAGATTGAGAGAAATATAGATAGATAGATATATAGACAAATAGATAGATAGAAAGATAAATAGATAGATAGATATATATATAGATCGATAGGTAGATCAGTAGTTATATACACAAATAATGTAAAAAATAGATAGACAGATAGATAAATAGATCGATAGATACATAGATAAATAGACAGATTGATAGAAAGATTGATAGATAGATTTATAACTACTGATAGATAGATTGTTAGACAAAGAAATAGACAGATTGATATATAGATAGATAGATTGATTGATAGATAGATGGATAGATAGACAAATAGATAGGCAGATAGATAGATAGATAGATATATATATATATATATATATAGATATATAGACAAATAGATAGGCAGATAGATAGATAGATATATATATATATATATATATATATATATATATATATATATAGACAAATAGATAGATAGAAAGATAAATAGATAGATAGATATATATATATATCGATAGATAGATCAGTAGATATATACACAAATAAGGTAAAAAATATATAGACAAATAGATAAATTGATCGATAGATACATAGACAAATTGATAAAAAGATTGATATATAGATTTATAGACAATTTAATAAATAGATCGATAGATATATTGTTAGACAAAAAAATTGATAGATTGATATATAGATAGTTAGATAGATAGATGGATAGATAGACAAATAGATAGCCAGATAGATAGATAAATAAATAGATAGCTAGACAGATAGATAGACATATAAAAGATAGATAGATAGATAGAGATATATATATATATATATATTTAGACACTTAGATAGATAGAGAGATAGGTAGGTAGATAAAAAAATATATAAATAGATAGACAGACAGATAGATAGATAATTATTTAGAAAGATAAATAGATATATAGACAGATCGATTTACAGAAAGATAGAAAAATTGATTTTTAGATAGATAGACATATAGATACATAGATAGATAGATAAATATATCGATAGATAGATAGACAAACAAATAGTTAGAGAGATAGACAGACAAACAGATAGATAGATAGATTGATTGATTGATTTATTTATTTATTTATTGATAGGTATATAGAATGTTACAGATATAGACAAATAGATAGACAGATAGATAGACAAATTGATTGATTGATAGATTTATCAATAGATTGATAAATAGATTAACAGGCAGATTGATAGACATATTAATAGAAAGAGTGATAGATAGATAATTTAAAAAACATATAGATAGACAGATAGTTAAATAGATAGATACATAGATAGATTGATTGATAGAAAGATAGACAGAGAGATAGAGAGATAGATAAAAAAGATGGTTAAATAGACAGATAGATATAGATATATACACAGATAGATAAATAGATTCAAAGATAAATACATAGATTGATAGGCAGATAGAAAGACAAATAGATAGACAGATATATAGATAGATAGATAAACTGATATATTGATATATAGATAGATATACAGATACATTGACAGATAAATAGATAGATAGATAGAGAGAAAAATAGAAAGATAGATAGATAAATAGATAGTTAGTTACATAGACAAATAGATAGATAAATATATAGAAAGATAGATAGATAGATAGATAGATGACAAAAAAATAGACAGATAGGTTGCCAGATAAATAGACAGATATATAGAAATATAAATTGACACATATTTATATAAATAGATTGATAGATAAAAAGATAGATAGATAGAAAAATAGATAGACTAATAAATAGATAGATAGAAAAATAGATAGACTAATAAATAGATAGATATAGAGAGATATATATATATATATATATAATAGATAGATAGATATACATATAGATATATAGATAGATAGATAAACAGATAAATAGCTAGATAGATAGACAGATAAATAGAAAGATAGATAGAAAGATAAATTGATAGAAAGATAGACAAATAGATGTACAGACATAGATAAATAGATATTGATAGATAGATTGATAGATATTGATAGATAATAGATAGACAAATAGATAAATAGATATATAGATAGAGACACAGATAATTAGAAAGCTAAATAGATAGATATATATAAAGAAAGATAGAAATAGATATATAGGTAGATAGATTTATAGATATATACATAGATATCGGACATCACAGACACCACACCACTATATACCATAAATTCATTAATTATAATTTATTTTTACAACTTATAAAATATTAGTATGTCATTCCTAGATGTGGACCTAGGAATCCTTTGATAAACAGGCTCAAAATTTGTTTGCAGATGCTCACTACCCTTGGATCTTCTGAAAATCTGAGCGGAAGACCAATCAAGGTGATAAGTTTGGTCATGCCTTCCCTATCCAACTCACTGCGGTATATGAAGGGGGTAAACTTTGAGATTGAACCCGATCCAGCATCAAAAAAAGAATTGCTAAGTTGGGTTTGTCTAAGATCTAATGCACCATGTTTTTTGGTGCATATTTCGACATGCCTCTTAAAGTGCTCAGTCCCTACCACACTCTTACAAGTAAAAATTTTATTACAATATTTGCATAGTGTTGTTTCTTCTTCCTCACCCCTAACATTTTTTTTGTTTTATTGTATTAAAATGAGTCCAAACTACAAAAGTCCCCCTAGCCTTTTGTTTTTTAGATGTATGGGTTGAGACAACTCAAGAAACAAAAATTTCAACAGCCTCAGAACTTTGTGTAAAATTTTAATTTTCTAAATTTAAATTATTTTCATTAGTAATAGTCATTTTTTTTGCTTTTTTAGACAAGAAGATAGATTAAAGGGTAGAGAGAGAGAGAGAGAGTAAAAAAACTAATTCTTTTTAAATAATAATTATTATTTAAAAGTTTTAGTTGAATAATTAAAAAAATAAAAATATCTATAAAGCACAGTAGAGGTAAAGCACTTGTACCACACCATTACCAAGAATCCAACTTCCAAAGCCAAGCCCGAGTGCAAGTTGCGAGTCCCGAAAAGCCGTGCGAAAATTCCAAGAGAGAGAATATTAGGAGAGTGATATTAGAAAGAGTGAGAATTAATATTTTTGAAATACATAAAAATTAGAGAGAGGGGGGTTGTTATAGAATATAATTAAGAAATTTTGTTTTAATAAATATTTTTTTATTTTTTTTAATATTTTATTGATCTTTTTGGGGCTGAATCATGTGCGCCGTAGGATTCAGCCCCATAGCCGTTGGAGGCCAAATCCAAAGACTTAAATTCAAAAAATTTTATTTTTTTTATTTTTTTTAAATTTCGAACCTTTGGGGATTGGGGGCAGGCCAGCAGGGTGGGTGGGGAAGGGGGGATGGAATCGGACCCCAGCCCAGGTAATTTTCAAAACTATTGGGCTCAACTTCTATGGCAAGGATGGTTTAGCGGGTAGTGACGAAGTATTGTGCCAACAGGCCACGGAACCGTGCTGGGCCAAGCACGACATGAGGCCCAGTTGACCTCGGCACAGCACGTGAAGGTTCATGTGGCAAACAAGCAGGGCACAAGAACATGCACGAAAAATCTTTATGCAGTGCTAGGCAGGGAATGGCAGAAATGTGCCGTGCCTCGTTCTGGGCCGGAACATCATTCTACCTCTAAATAGATGAATAGATAGATATATATATATATATATATATAGAAAGATAGATAAATAGACTAACAGATATATATATATACAGATAGATAAACAGACAGACAGACATATAGATAGATAGATAGATAGATTAATAGATAAATAGAAAGATAGACAGATAGATAGTTAGTTAGATATAGAGAAGATAGATATATATATATAGACAGATAGATTGAATGATTGATAGATAGACAAAATGATAGACAGATTATTAGACAGATTAATACATAGAAAATAGGTAGATAGAAAGAAAGAAAGATAGATAGATTGATTGATTAATTGATTGATTGATTGACAAATAGATAAATAGATAGATAGATAGATAGGTAGACATATAGATAGAGAGATATAAATAAAGATATATAGAAAATAGATAGGTAGACAGACAGACAGATAGATAGATAGACAGATAGATAGATTGGTAAATAGGTGGATAGATAGAAACATAGATAGACAAATAGATAGATATATAGATAGAATAATAGATAGATAGATTGATAGACATTTAGATAAAAAAATAGATATATAGATAGATAGTTATTTATATAGAGAAATAGGTAGAAAGATAGTAGAGAGAAAGAAAAAAAAGACAGTTAGACATATAAATAGATCAAAACATTGACAGACATATAATTAGATAGATAGAGAGATAGATTGATTGAATAATAAATAAATAGATAGACTAATAGTTAGATAGATAGACAAACATATAGATAGATAGATAGATAGATAAATAGAAGGTAGAAAGATATAGATAGTTAGATAGACTGATAGATTGATAGATATTTTGATATGTAGATAATCATATATATATAGACAGTTAGATACAAAAAAAGAAACAAAGAAAGATAAATAGATAGAGATACAGATAGATAGAGATATAGATAGACAGATAACTGATAGATAGATAGACAGATAGATAGATAAATAGATAGATAGATAAACATATAGATAGATATTTAGATAGATAGACAAATCAATATACAGATTGATAGATATATAGATAGATAGATATATAGATAGACAGACATATATATATATATATATATATATATATATATAGAAAGATAGAAAGATATATAAATAGATAGATAGATAGATAGACTGATAGAAAGATAGATTGCTTTATAGATTATTCGAAAGACTGATTGATAGACAAATTTATAGACAGATTGATAGATGGATAGATAGGCCTATTGATAGATAGTTCGATAGGCCTATAGATTGATAGATAGATAGCTATATAGATAAATAGACATATAATTAAAGATATATATTGAAAAATAGATAGATAGAGAGACAAATAGATAGACATATTGATTTTCATATAGATAGATATATAAATAAATAGAAAGAAAGATAAATAAATATATAGACATATAGATAGACAAATTGATAAATAGATAGAAAGATGAATAAATAGATAGATAAATAGATAGACAGACAAATAGATAGAAAGGTAGATAGATAAATAAATAAAAAGATAGATAGATATGTAGATAGATAGAAAGACAGATATTTTGACAGATAGATAAATAGATAGATATAGATAGATGATAGATAGATATATAAATCGATATAAAGAAAGATAGTTAGTTAGATAGATAGATAGAGAGATTGATTGATATATACATAGATAGATAGATAAATAGACATATAAATAAAGATATAGAAATAAAGATAGATAGAAACTAGATATATAAACTAATATATAGATAGATAGATAGGCATATAGATAGATTGATAGCAGGCCCATTATGTGAAAAACTTTTATACGAGCCATATAGAACTAGAAGGACATTAATTCAAAACATTAAGAAAAGAGTTTCGGAAGAGGATAACAAATTATTAGAAGCATACCCTACAGAAATTAACAAAGAATAATGGATTCTTTCAACATAGCAGGCCCATTATTAAATAAGAATTAGTTGCTACCATCTCCTAGATTTTTTCCGGGGCAGAAATTAACAAGGCATGGGCTAATTCTTACATTGTTCTGGTTCCTAAGAAAGAAAATTCACAGACTAGAAAGGACTATAGGCCAATTAGTTTATGTAATACAACTTATAAATTCTTGGCAAAAGTTCACCAAAATAGGCTTAGCATGGTTCTCCCAACTATCATTTCAGTAGAACAATCAGGGTTTGTTAAAAATATGCTGATGAAAGAAAACATCGATCTAACATCAGAAATGATTATAGAAATAGGAGTTAAGACTAGAGGCCATAACTTAATCCTGAAATTAGATTTTTCTAAAGTATTTGATAGAGTTGAATGGGAAACATTATGCTATTTAATGAGAAAATTGGGGTTCTCAAAATTATGGATAGATTTAATATATAGATGCATTATTAGTACATGGGATAAAATACTTATAAATGGACAAGAGGGTAGTGAATTTAAAACTTCAAGAGGTCTTAGACAAGGGGACCCTCTCTCCCCTTCTTTATTTAAAATATATCTGGAACTCTTCATTGTAAATTTAAAAAAAGAAACAAGGGAGGGGAAAATTCTCATGTATAAGCAACCAAGAAATACACCTAGTAGCCGCTCCATGAGAAACATGATGAGATTCCTAAATATCCTAGAAGAAGAAATCGGGCAGCTACTAAACAAGAATAAATGTCAATTTATGATAGTAGAAAAAACCCGGGAAAACATTGGCCAAAAAATAAAAATAATCACTGGATTTTACTCAAAAGAAAGGTGCATTAATGTACCTTGGGTGCCCAATTTATGAGGGTAGATTGAAAGGGGAATACTTAGTTTTTCTAGTAGAAAAGATTAGACAAAAGATTACAGGTTGGAAGGAAGACCTTCTAAGTATGTCAGGAAGAATAACATTGATTACCTATGTACTGCAAGTTCGTTGGCGCATGTTTTAATGTCCTTATAGCCTCCAAGAACTATTACAAACAAATTAGAAAAAAAAATGTCGAATTTCTTATGGGGCAAAAAGGATGGTAAAAATAAACTCCACTAGAAAAAATGGTTAGATTTATGTTATCCAGTCGAGGAAGCTGGATGGGCTTTTCAAAATTGAATGATATAGCCAAAGCTTGGGCTTGCAAAATCTAGTGGAAGATAAAAGATAACAAAAATGGCAGCCTTTGGTGAGATTATATAAAAGCTAGATATGGCCTTGGTAACAATGCCTTTAATAATCCAAAAAGAGCGTCAAAAAGTTCGAAACTAATGTACAAGCAATGAGATATAGTGGAGAATCATTCTATCTTAACTAAGAGTGGATGGAAATGGACCCTTGATGCGCAATGGAAAATTACATTAAAAAGCATAAAAGGTCTGGTGAGAAATAAAAAAAATCTCTCAATAAATTTATGGAAAAGCTTGAGCTAAGGAGCTTCCATAGAAGATGAATATCTTTATGTGGAAACTGATCTCAAAAGCTATTCCACTTGACGAAAATATCCAAAAGAAATTAATAAAACTAGCGTCCTGATGTGAATGTTGCAATCAAGAAATCGAGAGTTTGGATCACTTATTCTCAACAGGAAAGATAGCTGAAAAAGCATGGGGTAGATTAGAAAAGGATGAAGACAAAGAAAATTGCCATGGATCTCTTATAGAAAGATTAAAAAATTGGGGGAGAAATAAAACAAAAAATAAGATACTAAAATAGATAAGGAACTACATACCACATATCACAATCTGGTGTATATGAAAAGATAGAAATAAAAGCAGATTTGAAGGTACTCATATGAAAATTATAAATATACTAGAAGAGATCAAGAATGAATGTGCATTTATTTCGGCTTATAGCCCTATTAAGTTGAGCAGTCTTGGAATGGATGAGAATAAAAGAAAGAATGGGGCCTCTCAACAAGAATAAAGAAGATTCTAGGGATAAAAATTATTAGATGGGAAAAGCCCCCATAAAATGGTTTAGTGCTAAACACGGATGGTAGCTTTAAGAGAAAGATGGGAGCTACAAGAGGAGGAGGAGTTATAAGAAATAATGAAGGTACAATTTTAAAAGCATTTACAATGAAAGCCTCTGCCACTTCAGCATTGCAAGCAGAGGTTATGACTTAAAAAAAGGGATTACAAATATGCAAAGATAATAATCTCCAAGATCTTCAAGTGCAGGTAGATTCGAATCTCTTGGTAAATCTAGTAACATATAAGATTAAAATGTGGCAATTTGAAGAGGATATATGTAATATAAAAAAATTAATGTGTGAATTAAAAAACAAATTATACACATATTCTGGGAGGCTAATGTGTTAGCGGATAAATTAGCTGATGAAGGATAATAAGGGGCTCACAAGAATTTGAGTGTAATAATATTCAAGAAAAGTATAAAGGCTTAATAAGATTAGATAAGATAGGATTTCCATATTTTAGAGTTCAAAAAAATTAAAATTTAGACTTAGAACACTTGGAGGGAAGAGTAGAAATAATTATTATGCTTGATTTGTTGGATTTGTGTTTATAAGTAGTTCAGGTGAAAGTCTTGGAGCAGGAAAAGAGCCCCATTGGTCCTGAGGGGCGGACATAAAAAGTCAAGCAGAATGAAGGTGTCAGGCGAAGGTAATTTAAATATTGATATTGATATGTAGGAAGTTTGCTCATTCATTTCAGGAAAGCTAGCACAGTTTACGGCCAACCGTAAGTAGCATAAGCTGGGAGTTTATCCAGTAAATTAAAAGTAGTGTGTGATGTTTTACAATGTCTGTAAATGGATTGAATAAAATGATATGTTGTTGGTCTTTCATGTGGTGGGTCAGCTGTTGTAACCTTGTCAGTTATTGTGTGTTGTTTTTTGTTGTAAGCTGTAACAGTTTTTTAGCTGTCTTACACTTTTGTTTAGGGCCTGAGTTAGGATCTGTTCATAGAAAGGTAGGCTGTGTCAGCCCTTAGATTACTTCAGAATGCTAAGTAGATGAGGAGGCTGGCCCAATTTTGAAGAAGAGATCAAGACTTAAAAGAGCCAAGAAAACAGAATATTGGCTCATCTTATGGTTTGTATAGATTCCTTGCAATGAAAGTAAGCTAATGAAGACCGAGACAAATGAAGGAGAAGGGGAAGGGAAGAAAAAGTACTCAATGATAAAGACAAATGATGGAAAAGCTAATGATAAGGCAAATGATGGCAAAGCTAATGAAGATAGCCCAACGACAGGACCACCCGAAGCTGTCTACTTTCTTTCTTACTCCTTATTTTTTACTTTTCTTTGGCCTCACTTGTAAACCGATTGACATTGTGTTAAGGGGGTGGGGAAAGGGAAGAAAAAGTGGTAGGAGTAGGGCATAATAGATATATTTCGTATGATCTTTATCGTGCAGAATAGTAGCTGAAAAGCGACGAAAGTTATAGCAAAAGAGGCAATGGGGTGGCAGAAATAGAGGCTATAAGGAGAAAAGGCTGTGGAGTAGCATGAAGGGTGCTAAGGAGATCGCAAAGCTTCCTCCATAGCATCCTCAGACCACAAAAAGAATGCACGGAAAACTGAGTCAAGTAAAACTTATTACTAGCTAAATATGTGCCTAAAAGAATAAATAGTTTGGTAGGATGTAACTAAATATAAAATGGGTGTAGGGGGATACAGGTAGCAAGCAAGCAAGTTGTACAAATGGTATTCCTTCGATGAAAGAGAGGGTAAATAATAATAAAATAAAACTAAAAAAAAGATTGATAGACAGATAGAAATATAGATAGATAGATAGATAAATAGATAGACAGATAGATAAAAGATAGACTAATGATAAATATATAAATAGGCAAATAGAAAAATATATAGATAGAAAGATAGTTAGTTAGTAAGATATATAGATAGATAGACAGATAGACCGATAGAAAGATTGAGTGATAGATAGATATATAAATAGATATATATATAGATTAGTAGATTGATTGATATAAATAGATATAGATAGACACATAGATAGATAGATAGACATATAGACAGACAAAATATAGATACACAGACTGATAGACAAGAAGATAAATAGTCATTTAGAGAGATAGACAAATAGAAATATAAACAAATAGAGAGATAGAAAGATAATTAGAAAGATATATAGATATAAATTGATACATTGATAGATTGAAAGAAAGAAAGAAAGATACATATAATAGATATATAGAAGATTGATAGATAAAATAGACAGATAGAAAAATAGATAGATAGATAGATAGACGGATAAAAAGATAGACATATAGACAGATAAACTAATAGACTGATATACAGATAGACAAATAAAGAAATATACAAAATAAAGATCGAAATATAGATAAATAGATAGACATATAGATAGAAGAAAGATAGATTGATATATATATATATATAGTCAGATAGAGAAATATAGAAATAGACAAATAGACAGATAGACAGATAGATAGATAGATAGACAGATTGATAGACAGACAAATAGATAGATAGACATATAGATAGACACATAGATAGATAGATAGATAGACATATAGATAGATAGATAGATAGTCAGAAAGATAAAAATACATTTATACAAATAGAGAGGTAGATAGATAGATATATCGATATATAGATAGATAGGCAGATAGACATATAGACATATAGATAGATAGATAGATTGATTGATTATAGATTGATAGATGACATATAGATATAT
>JAREIK010001916.1:677891-759559 GCA_029783825.1 Sapria himalayana
TCTATCGATCTACAATATGTTTTATCTCTATTCTATTTTTTTGTCTATCTATCTATTTGTCTATCTATCTATCTACAAATCTCTCTATCACTCTATCAGTTTATCTATCTATCTGTCTATCAGTCTATCTATCTATCTGTCTATCAGTCTATCTATATATCTATCTATCTGTCTGTCTATCTATCTATCTATCTATATTATTATCTTTCAATCTATCTATTTGTGTATATGTATATCCGTCTATCTTTCTAAATGTCTATCTGCCTTTATATCTATCTAACTATCTTTATATATGTCTATTTGTGTATCTATATATTTGTTTTTCTATCTGTCTATTTGTTTTTGTATATGTCTATTTATATAACTGTCTATCTATCTATATGTCTATTTTTCTATCTTCCTATTTACCTAACTTTCTATCTACCTATCTACTTATTTGCCTATCTAGTTATCTAACTATCTGCCTATATACCTATCTACATATCATCCTATCTTCATATATTCTTATTTGTCTATCTACCTATCTATCTTCCTATATGTTAATCTATTTATATATTTATCTATATATCTATATTTCGGTCTATCTATCTGTATATATATATATATATATATATATATATATATATATATATATATATATATGGTTATATAATGTTCAGTCTATTAGTCTATCATTCTATCTGTTTATTTTTTTTATCTGTCTATCTTTCTATCTCTGTATTAGTCTATTAGTCTATCTTTCTATCTATCTCTCTATTTATCTATCTATATGGTCTATCTATCTATTTGTCTAATTGTCTATTTTCTATCTATATATTTATTTATCTCTTTATCTATCTACTTGTCTATCTATTTATCTATCTATCTGACTATCTTTGTATATGTCTATTTGTGTATATTTTTATCTGTCTATCTCTTTAATGTCTATCTATCTGTGTGTATCATATATCTGCCTATCTACTTATCTATTTGTCAGTCAGTTTGATTGTATATCTTTCTATCTGTCTAACTATCTTTTTTTTGTCTATATATCAATCTATATATATATATATATATATATATATATATATATCTATCTATCTATCTAATAGTCAATGTACCTGTCTGCTTATCTATCTAAATATCAATCAATCTACATATCAATCTATCTTTATATCTATATATTTGTATATCTATTTATCTATCTATCTATCTCTCTATATATCTATATATATGTCTTTATTCTTTATGTCCATTTCTCTATTTGTCTATCTATCTTGCTATCTATCTATCTATCTATCTATTTTTCTATGCCATCTAGCTATCTCTCTATATTTCTATCTATATATATACCTATCAATATATCAATCAATTAATCTATCTATCTGTTTATCTATAAATCTATCTATGTCCATATAAACCTATCTGACTATCTAGAAATTTTTCTATCTATCTATTTGTCTATCTATCTATCTCTCTGTCTATCTTTCGATCTATATATTCTTCTATATGTCTATCTATCTATATGTCAATCTATGTTTATGTCTATATATCTATGAGTCTATCTATCTATCTATGTATATATTTATCTATCCATCTATCTATCTATTTGTCTATCTTTCTAAAATTCTATTTGTCTATTTGTCTCTATATCTATATATCTATCTATTACTTTATCTATATGTAACTTTTTTATCTATCTATTTATCTATCTGTCTATATGGTCTATCTATCTATCTATGTATTGGTTTTTATGATTATTTATCTACCTATCAATATATCAATGAATCTATCTGACTATCTTTCTATTTGTTTATTTGTGTATATGTCATTTTGTCTATCTCGCTAAATGTACATCAATCTGTGTCTATCATCTATCTCCCTATATATATCTATCTGTATGTGTATGTCTGCTTGTCTAATTATCTATGTGTCAATTTGTCTATCTTTTTCTCTGTCTTTCTATCACTATCTTTCTATCTTTAGTTTGTCTCTCTATCACTCTCTCTTTGTTTGTTTATATGTTTATTTATCTATCTATCTAAATATCTATTTTTATATTTTGCTATTTATCTATCTATCTATCTATTTATCTATATAAAAATATATATATATCTAAGTATTTATCTATCTATCTGTCTATTTGTCTAACACTCTATTTGTCTCTCTATTTATCTATCAATATGTTTATATTTTATCTATCTATCTGTCTATCTTTCTATCTGTCTATCTGTCTATTTGTCATCTGTCTATCTATCTATCAATCTATTTGTCTTTTGGTCTATCTGTATAACTATCTATCTATCTTCTATCTATGTGTATATCTATCTACCAATCTATCTATTTGTCTATCTATCTTTTGTATATATGTCTATCTATCTATCTATCTGGCTATTTATTTATCTATATATATATATATATATCTATCTATCTATCTATCTTACTCTATGTCAATTTGTCTATTTATCTATCTATCTATCTGCCTATCTATCTATCTATCTATTTGTCTATCAGTTTATAAGTCTATATGTTTATATGTCTATATATATATATATATATATATTTGTCTCTCTAGCTATTTGTATATCTGTCTATCTTATCTATTTATATATGTCTATCTATCTTTTATTTATCTATCCGTCTTTTTATTTTTGTTTATCCATCTTCTTTTTATTTGTCTATTTATTTATCTGTCTATCTGTTTCTATCTTTCTTTCTATTTTTCTATTTATTTATCTTCCTATATGTATATTTGTCTATCTATCTACATATCTATCTATCTATCTTTTGTAATTCTGTCAATCTTACAATTTGTCTATCTATCTATCTTTCTATATTTATATCTATCAATCTGTCTATCTACCTTTCTCTCAATCTATTTATGTATCTATCTATCTATCTTTTTATCTGTATATCTGTCTCTCTATCTGAATGGTCTATCAATTTATCAGTTTATCTTTTTATCTTTCTATTTGTCAATCAATCTTTCTATATGACAATCTTTTTTTTTCTATTTGTGTATATGTTTATATGTCTATCTATCTATCTACTTGTCTATTTATCTATCTATCAATCTATTTGTCTGTCTTTATGATTATTTTCCTATTTGTCTATCTATTAATCTTTCTATCTCTCAACTAAGTCTATATCTATCAATCTGTCTTTCTATCATTCTAATTTTCTTTCTTTGTGTTTATTTGTTTATCTATCTATCTCTCTATCTATCTATTTTTCTATAAAACTATTTGTCAATCTATTTAAATATCTGTCTATCTATCGATTTTTCTATTGGACTATATGTCTTTAGATCTATCTATCTATCTATATATCTATCTATATCTTTATCTATCTATCTATCAATATGTTTTTCTGTCTATTTTTCTACCTATCTATCTATTTGTCTATTTGTCTATCTACCTATCTTTGTTTTATTCTATCAGTTTATATATCTATCTATCTATTTGACTATCTGTCTATATGTATATCTATCAATCTGTCTATCTGTCTATCTTTCTGTCCATTAATCTATCAATCTATCTATTTATTTATCTGTAATATATTTCTTTATATATATATATATATCTATCTGTCTGTCTATCTATCGATTTATCTGTTTATCTTTCTAGATATATATTTGTGTATATGTCTATCTATCTATCTTTCTAAATGTCTATCTATCTTTATATTTATCTGACAATCTTTATATAAATCTATTTGTGTATATGTCTATCTATCTTTCTCAAATGTCTATTTGTCTGTGTCTATCCTCCATCTGCATATCTATCATTCTTTCTATCTTTGTGTCTGTCAGCCTTTTTGTATATATGTCTAATTGTTTTTCTATCTATCTATCTATCTATCTATATGTTTGTCTATCTATTTGTATATCTGTCTATCTACCTATATGTTTATTTGTTTATCATCCTATTTGCCAAACTTTCTATCTACCTATCTACCTATATGCCCATCTACATATATAACTATCTACCTATATACCTATCTACCTATCTGCCTATCTGCTTATCTACTTATCTGTCTATCTACTTATCTATCTATCTAGCTATCATGCTATCTGTCCATCTATCTATCAATCAATTTGTTTATCTTTCTATCTGTATATATGTCTATCTTTCTTTCTATATATCAGTCTATCATCTGTCTGTCGATCTATCTATTTCTTTATCTGTCTATCTATTAATCTATTTGTCTATCTTTCTATCTTTCTATCTATGTATCTACCTATCTATCTATCTATCGCTCTATCTATCAATATGGTCTATCTATCTATCTCTATCTATCTATCTATTTTTTGGTTTATCTTTTTATCTATCTACTTATCTATCTGCATATCTAACTATCTGAATATCTTTGTAAGTGTATTTTTGTATATTTCTATATGTCTATCATTTTAATGTCAATCTGTCTATCGATCCACTATCTTCATATCTATTTATATACCTTTCTATCTATTTGTCTGTCAGTTTGAGTGTATATCTTTCTGTCTGTCTATCTGTCTATCTATCCATTTATCTATCTCTTTATCTAACTGCCAATGTACCTATCTGGTTATCTACATAAATATCTTCTATCTATCTTTCTATCTTTATATCTATATATCTATCTACGTGACTATTTATCTATCTATCTGTCTGTCTATCTATATGTCTTTCTTATACTTGTGTATTTGTCTATATGTCTATCAATCTATCTATCTATATATATATATGTCTATCTATTTATCTATCTATGTGTCTCTTTGTTTATCTACTTATCTATCTATTTGTTTATCTGTCTATCAATCTATTTGTATATATTTCTACATGATCTATCTAACTTTCTATCTACCCTTCTATCTGTCTATCTATATATATAACTATTTATTGTTTTTTCTCTTTATCTATCTACTCGTCTATCTGACTATCTATCTATCTATCTGACTATCTTTCTATCTGTCTATTTATGTATATGTCTATCTGTCTATCTATCTGTCTTCTCTCTATCTGTCTGTCTATTTGTCTATCTGTCTGCTTATCTATATATCTATATTTCATTCTTTCTATATTTATATTTTTCTATTTCTCTATCTATCTGTTTAATTTTCTATATGTCTATTAGTCTATTTATCTTTTTGTCTATCAGTCTATTAGTCTATCTGTCTATCTGTCTTTCTGTCTATCTTTCTATCTATCTATATGTCTATTTGTCTATCTGTCTATCAATTTATCTATCTATCTATATATCAATCTATCTTTCTATATGTATATATATATATCATTGTTCTATCCATCTCTATAAATATTTATATGTCTATATGTCTATCTATCTATCTAATAATCTATCTATCTTCTATCTATTTGTCTAACTGTCTATCTATATATATGTCTATCTAACTATTTGTATATTTGTTTATTTGTCTATTTGACTATTTGTCTATCTATCTATCTGACAATCTGTCTATTTTTCTATGACTCTCTATCATTTTTTCTATTTTTCTATCTATATATCTATCTATTTATCTGTCTATCTATCTATCTACCAATTTTTCTTTCAAAATATATGTATATATGTCTATATATCTATATGTCTATCTAATTATTTATATATTTATCTATCTATTTTCTATCTATCTTTCTGATAATCTGTATATCTATTTTTTTGTCCATCTGTCTTCTTTTTATCTCTCTATTTATCTATATGTCTGTCTATCTATCTATCAATCAATCAATTTATCTGTCTATCTATCTATCCACCTATTTGTCTATCTGTTTATTTGTCTATAATCTATCTATCTTTCTGTCTATTTGTCTATTTGTTTATCTATATATCTGTCTATCTATCTTTTTGTCTATATGTCTATCTGTCTGTTAATATATGTATCTTTCTGTCTATTTTTTTATCTTTCTATCTATCTATTTATCAATCTGTATATCTCTATATCTATCAATGTATCAATCTGTCTATTTATCTATCTATATATCTGTCTATATATATATATAGTCTATGTGTTTATCTCTCTATCTATCTATGTATTTATTAGTTTATTTCTTTATCTATCTACTTGTCTATCTAACTATCTATCTATCTATCTAGTGATCAACGTATCATATCTATCTATCTATCTATCTATCTACATATCTATTTTTTTCGCTATCTGGCTATCTATCTATCTCTCTATCTATGTATCTGCCTATCTATGTATTTGCTATCTGGCTATCTGGCTATCTATATATTTTTCTATATAACTATCTGTATATCTATCTATATATCTATTTATCTATAAATCTAACAATCTATCTATCTGTCTATCTTTATATTTGCCTTCTATCAAACAATCAATCTGTCTATCTGTGTATTTGTCAATATATTTATCTGTCTTCTTTCTATCTGTCTATTTGTTTATCTGTCTGTCTATCTGTCTATCTATCTATTTGTCTTTTTATCTATCTGTCTATTTGACTATCTATTTATCTATCTATCTATCCGACTATTTATATTTGTCTATTTGTCTTTCTGTCAATCTATCTATATATCTATCAGTCAATCTATCTATCTATCTACCTTTATTTCTATCAGTCTATTTGTCTATCTATTAATTTGCCTATTTATATATCTATCTATCTATCTATCTTTCTATTTTCTGTCTATCTAACAATCTATTTTGTTTGTCTATCAGTCTATATGTATATCATTCAATATCTATATTTATCTATTTAACTATCTATCTATATATCTGTCTGTCTACTAGTCTATGTGTCTATACGTCTATCTTTCTACTTGTCTATCTGTCAATCTATCTATCTATTTATCTGTATATTGACTAAATGTCTATCTGTATATCTTTCTAAAGGGCTATCTAACTATATTTCTATATGTCTATCTATCTATCAGTCTTTCAGCCTATATGTTGATGAGTCTATCTTTAAATCTATCAATCTTTCAATTAGTATATCTATTTAAATATCTTTATCTCTATCTATTTATATGTCTATCTATCTATCTAATTATTTGTATATCTGTATATTTGTTTATCTTTCTTTGTCTATCAATATATCAGTCTATATGTCTATCTAACTATCTACCTATCTTTCAATCTGTCTATCAGTTTATGTTTTTATTTGTGTATGTCTAGCTATTTATCATTCTATGATAAATCTGTATATCTGTCTATCTATGTATTTATGTATCTATCTATCTATTTATCTGTCAATCAATCTATCTAACTATCTGTAAATTTATTTATCTACCTTCTATCTATATGTATATATATCTATATGTCTATCTATCTATCTATCTGTCTATCTATGTATCTATCAATCTATGTATCTATCTCTATGTCTATATATCTAACTGTAAATCTGTCAAACTATCAATATGTCAATGTGTATATTTGTCTATATTTATTCTAGTCTTTATCTTTATCTGTCTATGAATTTTTCTATCTTTCTATATGTATATTTGGTTATCTTTATCTATCTATCAGTCTATTTATTTATTTATCTATCTATCTATCTATTAGTCTATATGTCTATATGTCTAACTATCAATCTATAAATCTACCAATTTGTCTATTTGGCTATCTGTCTATCTATCTATCTGTTTTTTTGTCTATCTCACTATTTATCTATTTGATTATCTTTCTATTGGACTATCTGTATTTTTGTCTATCTGGCTATCTACCTATCTATTTGTCTTTTTATCAGGCTATCTGTATTTCTATCAATTTGTCTATCTTTCTTTTAGTCTATATTTTTTTCTTTCTATCAATCTGTCAATATGTCAATTTGTATATTTGTCTATCTATCTATCTATGTGTCCATTTGTCTATCTATCTATCTTTTAATCTGTCCATCTGTCTATGTGTCTATCTATCTATCTATCTTTCTGTATATATGTCTATATGTCTATCTATCATCTACATGTCTATATATTTATTTGTCTATCTTTCTATTTTTCTATCTGTCTATCTATCTATCTATATGTTTGTTTATTTATCTATCTGCCTGTGTGTGTTTCTTTGTTTTTATCATTTTGTCTGTTTGCATGTGTCTATGTGTTTTGTATATGTCTTTTTCTATCTATCTGTGTGTGTGTGTGTGTTTATCTGTCTAAGTGTCTGCTTATCTGACTATCTATCTTTCTATGTGCCAATGCATCTATATATCTATTTATGTGTTTGTGTGTCTATCTATCTGTCTGTCTAATTTTATTTTTTTCTATCTATCTATCTATCCATCTATCTATCTATTTATCTATATATCTTTGTAGCTATCTATCTATATATCTATCAATCTACCTACCTACCTATATATTTATCTATCTATCTATTTACCTATCTATCTATTTTGCTATCATTCTATCTATCTATCTATCTGTGTATCTATCTATCTGTCTATCTGCCTATCTAACTATCTAGCTATTTATCTATCAATCAATATATTTTTCTTTCAATATATATATATATATCTACCTAGCTGCCTATCTATTTATTTTTATTTCTAAATATCTATCTATTTGTCTATTTGTATATCTGTCTGTCCGACTATCTTTATATCTATTAATCTATCTTCTATCTCTCTATCTATCTGTCTATCTATGTATGTATCTATCTATGTCTATCTGTCTATCTGTCTATCTATCTATTTTTTGATCTGTCTATTTTATATTTATGTTTCTATCTATTTGCTTATCTATCTATCTGTCTGTCTGTCTATCTCACTATTTGTATATCTGACTATATGTCTTCTATCTATCTATCTATTTGTCTATCTATCTGACAATCTATCTATTTTTTTATTTTTGTATATCTATCTTTTGTATATATGTCTATCTGTCTATCTGCCTTTCTATCTATCTATCTGCCTATTTGAATATCTATCATTAAAACTATCTGTCAATTTTTATATCTAACTATTAATATATATATCTATCTGTCTATATGTCTTTCTGTATATCTATCTTTCTTTCTTTCTGACTATCTATCGATATGTCTATCTGTCTATCTATCTATATTTTATCTATCTATATATTTATCTATCTATCTATCTGTCCATCTATGTATCTATTTATCAATCGATTAGTCTATCTATCTATCTATTTGGTCTATTTGTCGATCTCTTTATCTATCTATCTATTTAGCAATTTATCTATTTGTCCATCTACTTGTCTATCTGTCTAACTAATTATCTGACTATCTTTCTATCTGTCTAATTGTATATCTATCTATTTTCCAATCTGTCTATTTGTCTATTTGTCTATCTATATTTCTATGTATATATCAATCAATCAATCTATCTATCTGTCTATCTATCGATCAATCTTTCTATCATCTATCTATCTATCTTTCTATCTATATGCCAATCAATCTATCTGTGTATCTGTTTATTTCTATCTATCTATATGGTCTATATGTCTATCTCTTTATCTATTTATCAATTTATCTCTTAATCTATCTACTTGTCTATCTGTCTATCTATCAATGTGACTATCTTAATATCTTTCTATTAGTGTATATGTATATATATATCTGTCTGTCTATCTATTTATTTGTCTAATTTTTATATGTTTATCTATATATTTATCTATCTGTTTATATGTCTATCTATCTTTTTTTAAAGGTTTGTTTATTAATTTTATCCCTCTCTTTTGGTAGAGGAATACCATTTAAACAAACTATTTTACCCTTTTCCCTCTTACATCCATATACCATTTCTAAAACTAGCAATAATGGAATTTTCCTAGTGCTAACTATGAGATTTCCAAAAGTAAAAAATTATATGATTCTTCAAACCTTTACTTTGCTCAAGGCTTCCATCTTTTGTTTTCCTAGCACTCCATAGATCATCGCTGCTCTTTTCCAAATTTCCCCTTCTCTATGCTTTATATGCCCTATTTCCCTGCAAGAAAAAATTATTTCCCACTTTTTAAATTACCTTGTCACCATGCTACACGAGTTTCTGCCGAGCCTTTTCTCTACATGCTGTCTGTTCATTCTTTTGCCTTTCTTAATTCTCCGATATAGCTTTTAACTTTCTTCTTAATAGCTGTTTCAAGTCCGCTTAGCCGCATCTTGATCTTTTCCGAACTCCTAAACTAGACACTTACCTTTCCTAGGTTTTTTTATTTAAAACATAGCACATAAATTCTAAAAATAACAGACTTCTTATCCCCCTTTGTATACCTAACACATGACTTTAGAACTATTTGAAATACATAACACATGACTATTGCAGACTCTTGCAAATTCTAGATTACTTTAGTTAGAAAGAGCATGGATTGATGGCCCGTTTAACGCTATCCTGAAACCAGAAGCAAACAAAAAAAACAAAAAAAAGGGCAGAAAAATCTACCCTTACAGCAGCTTTACTTTCACTGCTCCTTAAATCTTTATCCTATCTGAAAACAAAACCAAAAACACAACCAAACAAAACAAAATTCCAATATTCCAAGCTAACAGTTTTTTTTGTTTTATTGCCCTCCCCACAGGACCGGGGTGGCTCTTCACTTGTTTGATGACCTCCTCCTATAAAAGAGTATGTATCTGCAAAATTTATCTTTTTTTTAGTATATCAGCTTTTTTTAAAAAAAAATTATTCTCTACCCCTCTTTATCCATTAGATCTAATTTTTACTTTTTGTTTTTTTGAATTCTAATATATGGGAAACCTATTTTAGCTAAACTTATTAATCCTTTGTATTTGTCAGGGATATCTTTCTCTTCAAATTCTTGAAAACCTCTCTTTATACCCTCTTCTGCTAATTTGTCTGCCAAAGCATTCGCTTCTCTGAATATATGTATAATTTTCCCATTAAGTTCTATTAGTAGAGTTTTAATTTTATCAATATCTTCTTCTAGTTTCCATAGCTATATTTTTCCTATTACTAAATCTACTAATAAACTCGAATCGACTTGCACTTGAATATTCTAAAAATTATTATCTTTACATATTTGTAAAACTTTAAACAACACCATAACCTCTGCATCCAAGGCGGAGGAGGCTAAACCATTCATTGTGAATGCTCTTATCACTTTGCCTTCCTCATTTCTTATAACCCCCCCCCCCCCCCACCTGCCACTCTTATATCCCTTTTAAAGCTCCCATCCGTATTTAATACTAGACCATTACGTTGAGGCTTTTTCCATCTGATAATTTTAATTTCTGGTCTTTCCTTTGTAATTAGACCCCGAGATTCTTTCATGTTTTTATCTATTACTACACTTCCAAGCTTAATAGGGCTACAAGTTGAGATAAATGCACATTCTTTTTTAATTTCTTCTAGAATATTTACTGCATTCATTGGAATGCCGTCAAATCTACTTTTATTTCTTGCTTTCCAGAGACACCATACAATAAAGTGAGGAATGTATATCCTTAGCCATTTGATGATCTTGTTCTTCGTTTTACTTTCCTTCCATTTTTTAATCTTTCTATCAGTACATCCAAGCCTTTTTCTAACTCAACTTCTATTTCTAGTTTCTTCCATATGTTTTTAGCTATCTTCCCTGTTGAAAACAGATGATCCATACTTTCTATATCTTGGTTGCAACATTCGCATCTAGATGTTAATCTTATACCTTTATTTTGAATGTGCTCATCAATCGGGATGGCTTTTGAGAGGAGTTTCCACATAAAAATGTTTAATTTTTGTGGAAGTTCCTTTTTCCATGCTTCTTCAAAAATCAATTGTTGAATTTTTTTAGTTCTGATCAGCTCATTAACACTTTTTAATGTAAAATTTTCTTGAGCATCTAAGGACCATTTCTATCCACTTTTAGTTAATATGGAATGATTTTCCACCATATTTCTCTGCTTGTAAATTAATTTCCAACTTTTTGACGCTCTTTTTGTATTATTAAAGGCATTATTACCTAGTCCGTATCTAGCTTTTATATATGCCACCCATAGGCTATTGTTTTTATTATTTTTAATTCTCCACCAGTTCTTGTAGGCCCAAGCTTTTGCTATATCATTGAGATTTGAAAAGCCCAAGCCAGCTTCTTTTAACGGAAAGCATAAGTCTTCCCATTTTTTCCAATGCAGCTTATTTTTACTTCCACTTTTTACCCATATGAAGTTTGACATTTCTTTTTCTAGTTTTCTTATGATAGTTTTCGGTGGTAGTAAAGACATTAGAGTATGTGTCAGTGACCCCTGCAATACATGTATGATAAGAGTAACTCTTCCTGCCATGCTTAGCAGATATTCTTTCCAACCTATGATCTTCAGCCTTCCCTCATAGATCGGGCATCCAAGATACATTAGCGCACCCTTTTTATGTATGAATCCGGTGATATTTTTTATCTTTTGAGCTATATTTTCAAGAGATTTTTCTGCTATCATAAATTGACATTTATTCTTATTCAGCATCTGTCCAGTTTCTTCTTCCATTGTATTTAATAATTTCATCATATGTTTTATGGATCAGTTACTGGCATTTGAGAAAATTATAATATCGTCTGCATATGCCAAGCAGCACACCGTCGGTGTGTTTCTTGGTTGCTTATATCTAACAATTTTCCCTTCACTCATTTCATTTTTTAAATTTACAATAAAATGTTCTAGATAGATATTAAAAAGGGAAGGAGAAAGGGGATCCCCCTGTTTAAGTCCTCTTGAGGTTTTAAATTCTGTGCATGCTTTCCCATTTATACGTATTTTAACCCATACGCCTGATATACATCTGTGTATTAAATCTATCCAAAATTCTAAGAAACCCATTTTTCTCATTAAATAACATAATATTTCATATTCCACCCTGTCAAATGCTTTAGAAAGATCTAGTTTCAATATTATATTTCGTCCTCTCGACTTATCTCTTATCTCTCTAATCAATTCTGAAGCTAGATTGATGGTTTCCATCATCAATCTGTCTTTAACAAATCCTATTTGTTCTATCGATATTATAAATGGGAGGATTTTTTTAAGTCTGCTCTAAATAACCTTAGCTAATATCTTATAGATTGAATTACATAAACTAATTGGCCTGTAGTCTTCTCCTGTCTGCGGGTTAGATTTCTTAGGAACCAAAACAATAAAAGAATTAGTCCATGCTTTTGTGATTTCTACTCCTGCAAAAATCCAAGCAATGGCTATAACTAGCTCTTTTTTAATAATGTTCTAGCTGCGCTGAAAAAACCCATTGTTCCATCCATCAGGACCTGCAGCGCTATCTTTATTTGCATTGAAAACTACCTCTTTGACTTCTTCTTCTATTGGGAATTCTTCTAAAATTTTATTATCATTTTCTGAGACTTTTCTCTCAATATTTTGAATTAATGTGTTTTTTCTCGGAGTAAATGGCTTACATAATAAATTTTTGAAATATTCTTCTAATTCATTTTTTATCTCCTCTTCTTTATCTAACCATTTACCATAGAAGCTTTAACCCTTTTATTTTTTGTTTTTCAATTCTTACTTTAGCCATTACATTAAAGAATTTTGTATTTTTATCTCCTTCTTTTAACCACTTGATTCTCGACCTTTGCTTCCAAAAAACTTCTTCCATATGCATTCTCAGTCTTAATTCAGCTTTGGCCTTGTTCAGCTGGATACTTGAGCTATTGTCTTTTTGATCAAACTCCATTTCTGAGGTAGACATTTCCTGTTCCAAATCCTGAATACTTTTGTTGATTTTTCCAAAAATCTCCTTGTTCCATTTGCTTAATGACTGCCTTAAGTTGCGTAATTTCTTTGCTAAAATTTGCAAAGGATTACCTGAAACATGTTTTTCCCATGATTCCTTTACTATGCCATCGTATCCTTTATGCATTCCCCACATATTTTGAAACATAAATCCTTTATGTTTCCCTTCACTATTTTCAAATGTTATAAGCAAAGGATTATGGTCCAAGCATGTTCTGTTGAGATGCCTGACTTTTATTCCGCCAATCTTGTCCACCCATTTAGTGTTAAATAGAACTCGATCTAGCCTAGACCAGATTGCTTTCCTTCTCTTCCAATTGTTGCACCATGTGAAATTAGAACCTAGGAAGTCTGCTTCCATTAGATTTGCTCTTAAAATTGCCTCATTAAAATTAGCCATTTGGTCAGGAGGTCTTCCTCCTCTTTTTTCGTTAGCATTTCTAATTACATTGAAGTCTCCTCGAATAATCTAGGGAGAATTTAATGCTGCTATTTTTTCCATCTCCTTCCATAGGGCTTTTCTTTCTTCCTTAGCATTGCTTGCATACACCACAGATATAATTGGGTCTTGAAGGCTTCTTAATTTAAAGCTTATAATTTGCTCAGCTTCTGCTATAATTTTAATATCCATCGATCATTTCAACAAGATCCATAATTTACCATTTATATTTGAAAATGCCTTTTCAAGACCAATAGCATTCCTATATTTATCTATCTGATCTTTATTTACCATTGGTTCAGCTATAATGACTATTTTAATTTTATATATTTTGATTAATCTTCTTAGTCTATTTAAAGAAGGAGAGTTTGCCACTCCTCTTAAATTCCAATATAAGCTATTAAACATTTCAAGTGAACTTTGCTTGTGCTCTAGTTGTGTACTTCAAATCATATTTATTGTTAACATATTTTTTCGTGTTTCTTGGGGGTTTGATTGAGCTTGGTGGGGCTTTTTCTATTGTACTTAATATTTGAATTTTTCTCAGACTTTTACTCATTTTTCTAATAGCCTCCAATGCTCTCTCTCTCTCTCTCTCTTGCGGGATATTACTCCTTATTTTCAGATTTCTTATTTCTGAATCATCATGTGTTAATTTTGATTCAATCTTAGCTTGTCTCATGCTTGTGTTTATTAAGGGCCAGCTTTTTGCATCTGTTTCTTCCTCCGATAAAAGATCATCCTCTTCCCAGTTAAATTTTACCATTTTCTCCTCTATTTTTGTCTCTCTTACCCCCTCCCTACTCTTACTTTTATCTTTCTTTCCTCTTCTATCTTCCAGCGCCTTTACTCCCCATTCAGCCTCCTTGGATGTCTCCTCTAACCACTTTCTGATATCTGCCATTATTTCTCCTTTTAAATGCTTTTCCATCCTTGTATCCTTCCTTATGTCTCCCTTTTTTCTTCCCTTTCTGCCTCCCTCTCACTTTCCTCAGCCTTTTCTATTAATCCCTTTTCTACCCCATCCCCCATTTTCTTATCTGGGCTTTCTTCCATTCCTATAAGGAGCTTCTTCTACTTTGATATTTCTGCCTCTTCTATGCTATTCCCTGCTAGTCTTTTCTCCCTCTCTATTTTATCTTCTCCTTTGCTCTTGTCACTATCTCTTATACCCTGCCCTTTTTTTACCCATTCACTCCCTTTCCATTTTCTCTCTTCTTTACTAAACTTCCCCTCTCTCTTCTTCCCTCCACTGGCCATACAAACTTCTTCCTCATGCCCCATTCTGTGGCAATATGTGCAGTATTTTGGGATGGATTCTGGATGGACTTCCTACCAGAATCCATTGGTAAAGTCACTGCCTATCCACACTCTACTCGGAAGGGGGAGCCTAATGTCAACTTCAACACAAATCCTAGCGACACTAGGCCTAGTTATACATGTTGTAGCTTCATCTAGAAGCCAAGGGTTACCAAAGCAGAGTACAATAGAGTAGAGAGATAGTTTGTTAAAGAAGTGGATGGGGAGTTTCGGTAAGTTAATCCATACCCGTGCATTCGAGGATTCCTCAAGAGGTGTGAAGCTTGGCGGCGACCATTTGAAGATGCGCATGGGCAGCCCCGCGATGCTCCACAGTCCTCTACCCCATATTCGTAGGAAGTCTTCTTCTTCCTTGAACTGTAAGAAGGCGGGCTTGCAATCATACCATACAAGATTCACCATTGCCCATATCTTCAAGGAGGTGAAGAAATCATAAATAGCATTAATTTCAGGCTGACCGTGCGAGAATTTTCCAATGAGAGTGAGCTTGAATGAGTCTTCCAGTTTATTGATTTCTTCCTTCGAAAATAAGATTGCGGGAGACTCCATTTTTGCTTCAAATTTTGGAAAAATGGGCGCGGATTCTTTGAAGAGAGATGAGAACAATTTCTTATTAGAGAGCAATTCGGAATTCCCCATTTTTAGCTTGAATTTGAGATTTTCTTCTCTCAAAAATGGTGTTTTCTCTCTCTAAGAATGCACTATCTCTCTAAGAATGTTTATCTATCTATATGTCTATTTGTCTATCTATCTTTCTATTTTTCTATATGGTTTAGCTGTCTATATCTATATCTGTCTATCTATTTATTGGGTTGTCTTTTTATCTTTCTACTTGTATGTGTGTCTATTTGTATATCTATCTATCTGTATATATATATATATATATATATATATATATATATATATATATATATATATATATATATCTATCTATCTATCTATTTAGCGATTTATTTCTTTATCTATCTACTAGTCTATCGGACTATCTAATTATCTGACTATCTTTATATCTTTCTAATTATGTATATATCTATCTATCAGTCTATCTATCTATCTATCTATTTGTATATCTATATGTCTATCTATCTATCTGTCCATTAATTTATATGTCTATATGTTTATCTATTTTTCTGTCTATTTGTTTATCTATCTATCTATATTTCTATTTATCTATCTGTCTATCTATCTATCAGTTTATTTTTCTATCTATCTATCTATCTTTCTTTCTATCTAACTGTCAATCTATCTATTTGTCTATTTGTCTATTAGTCTATCTATCTATTTCATCTATCTATTTATCTTTCTATCTACATATGTATCTGCTTATCAGTTTATCTCTTTATCTATCTACTTGTCTATCTGTCTATCTATCAATGTGGCTATCATTATATTAGTGTATATGTCTATATATCTATCTGTCTATCTTAATATCTATCTATGTGTCTATCTGCATTTCTGTTTATCTATCTATTTTTCTATCTGTCTATCTGTCTAATTATCTATTTTTCTATCTTTCTCTCTCTATTTATATCTAGATGGTTTATCTATCTATCTCTCTATCTGTCTATCTATATATTTATTTATTGGTTTATCTCTTTGTCTATCTATTTGTCTATCTATCTTTTTTTATATCTGTCTGTCTGATTGTTTGTATGTTTTCTATTTATCTTTTTGTTAGTCTGTCTATCTATCTTCTATCTATATGTGTTTCTGTTTATCTATCTGTTAGTCTCTATGTCTATTTGTCGATCTATCTAACTATTTATTTATATATCTTTATATCTTTCTATCTATATATTTATCTATATATCTATCTGTCTGTCTATCTATCTATATATCTATCTGTCTATCTTTCTAGCTATCTATCTGTCTATCTTTTTATGTGTCTATCTGTTTATTGTCTATTTGTCTATTTGTCTATCTATCTATCTATCTATCTATCTGTCCATCTGTCTGTCTATCTATCTATTTGTCTGTCTGTCTATTATTTATATATCTATCTGTCTATTTATCTATATATCTATATGATCTTTCTGTCTATCTATCAATCAATCAATCTATCTATCTATCTATCTATAAGCCTATCTATCTATCTATCTAGCTATATATATGTCTATCTCTCTATGTGTCTATATGTCTATTTGTCTATCTGTCTATGTGTCTATCTGTCTATGTGTCTATCTATCTATGTGTCTATCTGTCTATTTGTCAATATGTGTATTTGTCTATATATTTATCTATCTATCTTACTATCTGTCTATCTGTCTATCTATCTATCTATATGGTTTTATGTCTATCTGTCTATCTGTATATCAGTTTATCTCTTTAACAAAAATGACAATGTCACAAAGCCAAATGCCCAAACCAAAACAAATACAATGTAAATAAAAATGAGTGCAAAACATCGAAATCAAAAATAATTATCAATAATAACTCATAAGCATAAGCACAACTGTAACATAAGTGTCGATGTCAGCATCACCGTGTCACAATCCTGCAATCATCACCCATCAGGTATCAAGTGGCAACCTCATCAATCATACATCATCATCACATTATCTTTCTCAACCTCAAAATCAAAATTACTATCTTAAGGATCATCATCATCAATCAACTCACTACAATATCTGTTTGTAATCTTGATCTCCTATCTGAAATCACATTCACTACAAAAGAAAAAGTAGACTCCGATGCTACGCTCGACACTAGAGGAGTCAGTAGATCCTGTGCAATCATAGATAGCATAAAAAAGGTGGACTCAAATAAAATTTACCATTATAATATATCAAGATTCTTAGTATTAGAATGTATGCGGATTGAGTAGTAATCGGTATCTAAATATCAAGATAGCAAGCTCCTATTCGATGGTCTACCTAGTCGTTTCCCCCTCGCTAACTTAATGGAAAAGTTTTCATCTCCAAATATGGTATCCTTGCCTGTACTCAGAGTCTCACTTCTACTACCACCATACCTAGTATCGTAGTATGTGAAAAGGTCAGTCAACTTTTCATGGATGAACCCTTCTAGTGGGTCTTTTACGTTCATGCACGAGGAAATGTATGTCAAAATTGTATCTACCCCTTCTACCTTAACCCTAGGTCAATGCATGCAGTGAGGCAATAAAGAGATTGAATGGTGAACTAGTACTTTAAGTACTTGGTTTCCATCTCTACAACCATATGGCTAAGTGTCGAGTCTGCTTGATACTTCCTTAACATGCTACTAATGTTGCATATGCACTTTAGTGAAATGTAAGTCGTGGGATTATAAACCAATGAACATATGTTCGTTGTGTCTTAAAAAATCTTTAGAAATTTCATAAATGATTTACCTAAAGCCTCGTCAGTGTCGTCAATAATAAGTGAGTCACTCTTACTAATGATATAGTCAGATATCACGTGTTCGTATCTAACACATGACTCCAATACTTAGGATTCGCATCTGATTGGAATTTATTCTTCTTAAGATTAATAGACAAATAGAGACTACTGAACTCCTATTGTCTATGAGGCTTTCGAATGTATTTTAGTGAGTTATCTATGTTTTTTAAAGCGGGATAACACACCTTCATCCCCGCTTGTACAATCAAGTTAATCACGTGACAATGTCTATCTTTTCAAATTATCTATCTGACTATTTGTGTATCTGTCTATCTGCCTACTATCAATATGTCTATCTACTATCTATTTATATGTCTATCTGTTTATCTGTCAATCTGCTATCTTCTATCTATCTATCTTCAAACTATCTATCTATCCATTTATTAGTCTATCCAACTATCTTTGTATCTATCTGTCTGTCTGTCTGTCTGTCTATCTTTTGTAAATCTATCTTTCTATCTATCTATGTATCTGTCTATATGTCTATCTATAAATCAATTTGTCTGACTATATGTCTATCTATCTGTTAATGTATCTATCTATCTATCTTTGTATCAATCTGTCTATCTATCTATTTGTCTATCTATCTATCTATTTGTCTATCTATCTTTATATCTATCTGTATGTCTGTCTATTTATCTATCTATCTATCTGTTTGTCTGCATAACTATCTATCTATCAATCTATCTTCCAATTTGTGTTCAATCTATATGTCTATCTATCTATCTATCTATCTATTTATTTATCTATATGTCTATCTATATATCTATCTATTAATTATATATCTATCTATTTATCTATTTGACTATCTATCTTTCTATCAGTCTATCAGTCAATCTCTCTATCTATCTATCAAACTTTATGTCTGGCTATTTATCTATCTATCTATATGTTTATATGTCTACCTGTCAATCTATCAATCTGTCAATCGTTATATCTATCTATATGTATATCTGTCTATCTATCTATCTGTTTATCTATATATCTGTCAATCTGTCTATTTGTCTATCTATCTATCTTTTTATCTGTGTGTCTATCACTCTATTAGTTTGTTTGTCTGTCTGCATAGATATCTGTCTGTCTGTTTGTTATTTGTTTATTTGTGTGTATATCTTTTTATCTATTTATATTTCTATTTATTAGTCTATTTATCTGTCTGTCTGTCTATCTATTTATTTATCAATCTATGTTTCTATAAATTAATTTGTTTATAAGTTTATCTATCTATATGTCTATCTATCTATCTATCTGTCAATCTATATATCTTTTTATCTATATATTAGTCTATATGTGTAAATGTAAATTTATCTATCTGTCTTGATATCTATCTATTTTTCTATCTATCTATCTATCTATCTGCCTATTTTTCTTTTGTCTAACTATCATTGTTTCTATTTGACTATCTCACTATATGTCTATTTGTTTATCTATTTATCTGTCTATATGTCTGTTTGTCTATCCATCAATTTATCTATCTATTTATCTGACTATCTGTCTATCTATATATCTTCCAATCTA
This sequence comes from Sapria himalayana, assembly GCA_029783825.1. NCBI lineage: Eukaryota > Viridiplantae > Streptophyta > Magnoliopsida > Malpighiales > Rafflesiaceae > Sapria > Sapria himalayana. The sequence goes on from JAREIK010001916.1 coordinate 698,167, forward strand.
TCATCTATCTATATATCTATCTGTCTATCTGTATATATGTTTTTCTGTATATTTATCTTTTGGTCTATCTATTTATCTTTCTATGATCTATCTATCTATTTATATTTCTATCAGTCTATCTATCTATCTATCTGTATATCTTTCTATCTAGCCATTTACTATCTATCTATATCTATATGTCTATCTATCAAACCATAAATCAAATATTCAAACTGTCTGTCTAGCTATCTATTGACTATCTGTCTATCATTTTATCTATATATCTTTATATCTGTCTGTCTATCTGTTTATTTGTTTGTTTCTATGTCAATCTATATATCTATCTGTCTGTTTGTCTTTTTGTATGTTTGTCAATCTATCTATAAATCTTTATGTATGTTTGTCTATCTATTTATCTGTATATCTATCTGTTTATCTATATATCTATATATCTACTTATCTATCTGTCTGTCTATTTGTCTATTAGTCTATCAGTCTATCTGTCTTTCTATCAATCTATTAATCTACCAATCTTTCTCTATATCAATCATCTATATATTTATCTGTCTATCGATCTATTTGTCTATTTATCTATCTATTTATCTGTCTATCTTTATATCTATCTATTTGTCTCTCTGCCTATCTATCTACCTATCTATCTATATGTATGTCTAACTATCTATATATCTATCTATCTATCAACCTAAATATCTATATATATATATATATATATATATATATATATATATATATATATATATATATATATATATATATATATATATATATCTTTCAAACTATCTATCTATTTGTCTGTCGGTCAATTTATATATCTATCTATATATATGTTTATTTATTTGTTACTCTACTAATCTTTTTGTCAGTTAGTCTATATATCTATCTGACTTTTATTCTATCTATTTGTCTATCTCTCTATCTTTTTGTTTGTCTATCGATATGTTTGTCTATCTTTCTATTTGGTTGTCTGTCCATCTTATTTTTATATATCTATATGTATGTCTATCTATCTATCTGTCTAGCTTTCTATCTTTATTTTTATATGTATGTCTATATGTATGGCTGTCTATCTGTCTATATATCTTACTGTCAATCTGTCTATCTATCTATATGTCTATCTATCTATCATTCTGTCCATCTATCTATATTTCTAAAATGTCATTATATCAATCTCTCTATCTGTGGCTCTGTCTATCTGTATATCTATCTATCTGTCTATCTGATCTACCTTTCAATCAATCAATCTATCTATCTATATATCTATCTATCTCTCTTCTGTCTATCTGTTTATTTGTCTATTTGTCTATTTGTATATCTATCTATCTATCTATATGTCTATCTGTCTATCTGTCTATCTATCGAACTGTCTTTATGTCTATCTATATATCTTTTCTATATGTATATCTATCTATATTTATATCTGTCAATCTATTTATCTATCTATCTATCTGTATGTCCGTCTATTTGTCGGAATGTCTATCTTTATTTCTGTATGTCTGTCTATTTATCTATCTATCTACCTATCTTCCTATCTGCCTATCATTCTATCTGCTTATCTGCCTATCTTCCTATATGCATATTTGCCTATCCCTCTATCTACATTTTTTCTTATATGCCTATAATCTAACAACTTGATGCCTATCTATATGGCTGCCTATCTATCTATCTTGCTAAATGACTTTATCTATATGTCTATCCTAAATTTTACGATCTATCTATCTATATATCTATGTGTCTGTCCATCTCTTTGTCTATCTGTGTCTGTCTATCAGTTTGTGTGTCTTTGTACCTATATATATATATATATGTCTATCTATGTGTGTGTGTGTGTGTGTCTGTCTGTCTGTATGTCTTTTTATATGTGTATCTGTCTGTCTATATGTCTATATATTTGTCTATCTGTCTGTCAATCAATTAATTTATCTATATATCTATCTATTAATTGTATATCTATCAATCTATATATCAATCTATCTTACTATGTATCAATATATCAATCTATATATTTGCCCATCTGGCTATCTGGCTATATGTCTATCTATCTAAATATCTATCTATTTGTTTCTTTATTTATCTATCTAATTACCTATCTATATGTCTATATGTGTATCTACTATTTGTCTATCTCATGTCTTCTATCTATCTATCTAATTATCTATTTGTCTCTCTTTCTATTTGTAAATCTATATATCTTTCTATCTATCTCTTTAACTATTTATCTGTGTATCAGTCGATTTGTCTATATGTCTATCTATCAGACTATCTATCTATGTATCTATCAATTTGTATATCTATCTTTTATCTTTCTCTCTCTCTCTCTATGTATTAATCTAACTGTATATCTATATATTTGTATATCTGTCTATTTGTCTATTTTTCTATCAGTCTATTTGTATATCTATCTATATATCTATCTATATCTACCTGTCTATCTTTCTATCTATCTAAATGTCTATCTATCTATTTGTATATATGTCTATCTATGTATCTGTCTGTCTATCAATCTATCTGTCTACCTATCTATTTGTTTACTATCTATATATCAATATATCTATCTATATTTCTACAAATATGTCTATATATCTTTAGTCTAGTCTATCTATCTATCAATCTAACTATGTATGTATCCAGGTATCTGTCTATCTATCTATGTGCCATTCTATCTGTCAGCGCTTATTTTTATATGTCTATCTGTTAATTTGTAAATCTGTCAATCTATCTGTCTATATATCTATCTATATATCTATCTATCTGTGTGTCTATCTGTCTATCTATCTGACTATCTATCTATCTATCTATTTGTGTATATGTCTATATTTTTATATGTATAAATGTCTATTTATCTTTGTCTATTCTGCATCTGTCTGTCTATCTGTTTATCTATCTGTCTACTATCTGTATGTCCATCTATCTATTTGTCTATCAATCAATCAATCTATCTATCTATCTATGTATCTATCTGTCTATCTATCTATCTGTTTATATATATATATATATATATATATATATATATATATATATATATATATCTATCTATTTTTCTATCTATCGGGTTATATGTACATCATTCTATTTGTCTAACTGTATATATATCTATTTGTCTATATATCTATCTATCTATCTTTTTGTGTTTTTGTTTATCTGAATATATGTTTATTTGTCTACCTGTCTATATATCTATTTGTCTATATATCTATCTATCTATCTATCTTTTTGTGTTTTTGTTTATCTGAATATATGTCTATTTGTCTACCTGTCTTCTATCTTTCTATCTATTTGTCTATCCATCTATCTTTATATATTTTGATTGGTCTTCTATCTATTTGTCTATTAGTCTATCTGTCTGTCTGTCTATCTATCTATCTACCTATGTATCTGTCTATCTATCTATTTATCTATCTGTATATCTGTCTGGCTTTCTATTTCTCTATCTGTCTAACAGTCCATCTCTATATGTGTCTATCTATTTATCTATTTATCTAACTATCTTATATATATCTATCTTCTGTCTATTTATTTTTTTTTATATCTGTATATCTTTCAATCTATCTATCTATGAATCTTTATGTCTATCTATATATGTGAAAATATTTCTATCTCTCTATTTGTGTATATGTATATCTTTCTATTTCCCTAAAAGACTATCAGTCTTTTTGTTTGTCTTTATGTTTATCTATCTATCATAAATCTCTCTGTCTGTCTTTCTATCAATCTATTTATCTTTAATTCTATTTTTCATTTTTTTCTAATGGTCTATATCTATATCTATATATATGTATATCTGTCTATTTGTCTATCTGTCTATCTTTCTATCTATCTATATATTTATCGGTCTATATATCTATCTGTCTATCTGTATATCTATCTATCTGACTATCTGCCTATCTTTCTATTTGTCTAACTATCGATATATCTATTTGTCTATCTATCTATCTGTTTGTCTTTTTTTTATTTGTCTATCTGAATATATGTTATTTGTCTACTTGTCTTCTATCTTTCTGTCTATTTGTCTATCCATTTATTTTATATATTTTGATCTATATTTTTTCTATTTGTCTATTAGTCTAACTATCTATCTATCTATCTCTTTATCTATCTATCTGTCTATCTATCTATCTATATGTCTATCTATTTATCTATCTATGTGTCTATATGTCTAGCTATCTATATGTCTATATGTCTATATGTCTATCTATATATATGTCTATCTATTTATTTATGTATCTATCTTTTATATATATATATCTCCTGTCTATTTATTTATATATATATCTGTCTATCTTTTCATCAATCTATCTATCATTCTTTCTGTCTATCTATATCTGTGAAAATATTTGTATCCCTTTATTTGTGTAGATGTATATCTATCTATTTCCCTAAAAGACTAATAGTCTTTTTGTTTGTATTTATGTCTATCGATCTTTTGTATATCTATCTATCTATCCCTCTTTCTTTCTTTTTTTCTTTCTTTCTAATGGTTTATCTGTATATCTATCTATATGCCTATCTGTCTATCTATCTTTTTGTGTATTTGTCTATCTGTCTATCTTTCTATCTTTCTATCTATCTATATGTCTATATATCTATCTATCTGACTATCTGCTTATCTTTCTATTTGTCTGATGTCTATCTGTCTATCTATGTATCTTTTGATCTATCTTCTATCTATCTGTCTTTCAGTGTTGCTGTCTATTTTTCTATTTGTCTATCTATCTATCTGTTTTATCTGTATATCAGGAAATATACCTATTTCTTTATATGTTTATTAGACTATCTATATAACTATCTATGTATATATTTATCTATTTATATGTTTTTCTATCTGTCTTCTATCTATATGTCTATCTTTCTATCTATTTATCTATCTATTATTCTGTCTATCTGTTTATAAGTCTATATGTCTATCTATCTATTTGTATATCATCTATCTATCTATATATATATCAATCTATCTATCTATCAATCAATCTATCTATCTATATATTTATCTTTCTATCTTCTATCTATCTGTCTATCTATATATCTATCGATATATCTACGTATCTGTCTGTCTGTCTAACTACCTATCTATCTCTTAGTCTATATTTCTATATGTCTAACTGTCAATCTGTCTATTTATCGATCTTTTTGTCCGTCTATCTATCTACCTATCATCTAACTATTTATCTATCTATTTATTTGTGTATATTTCTACCTTTCAAAACTCTATAAATGTCTATCTTTCTATGTCTATCCTCTATCTTCTTATCTATCTATATCTATCTATCTATATCTATCTATCTATCTATCTATTTTATCTATATATTTATTTGTATATATGTTTGTTTGTGTATGTGTCTGTTTGTCTATTTTTCTTTCTATCTGTATGTCTGTCTATCTGTCTTTTGTCTTTCTCTCTATCTATCTCTATGTATGTCTATTTTTCTATCTATCTATCTGTCTTCTGTTTATCTATCTATTTATTAATCAATCTATCTATATATCTCTATTTATCTATCTGTCTATCTATTTATTTGTCTATCTGTATATCTGTCTAAATATATATCTGTCTATATTTCTAATATTCTATATGTATATCAATTTATCTATTTATCTATCTATCTATCTACCTATCTATCAATATATCTATCTATCTATCTATCCATATATCTATTTATCTATCTGTCTATCAGACTATGTTTCTATTTCCATCTATCTATCTATCTATCTATCTATCTATCTTTCTATCTGTCTATCTGTTTATCTGTCTATATATCTATCTGACTAACTCTCTATATGTTTAACTATCTATCTCTCTATCTATCTATCTAATTATATTTGTATCTATCGGTCTATATATTAGTCTATCTGTCTATCTTTCTATAGGTCTAACTGAGTATCTATTTATTTCTTTATATGCCTATCTGCCTTTATGTCTCTTTGTCTATCTGACTATATGTCTATATGTCTACCTATCTTGTATCAATATGTCTATTTGTTTGTCTATCTATCTTTATATATTCCGATATATCTTCTATCTATTTGTCTATTTGTATATCTATCTGTCTATCTATCTATCTATATCTATATGTCTATATGTCTAACTATCTATTTGTCTATTTTTCTATCTGTCTATTTGTCAATCTGTCTATCTATCTACATGTCTATCTATTTATCTTTCTATCTATCTATTTGTCTATTTTTCTATCTGTCTATATGTGTATATGTCTATCTATATATTTATCTATATGTCTATCTGTTTATCTATATATCTATCTATCTATTTTCTGTCTATCTATCTATATAAATTCCTCTATTTTCAATCTATATATCTATAAATCTATCTAACTATCTTTCTATCTTTTTATTTGTGTATAAATCTATATGTTTATCTATCTAAATGACTATTTGTATTTTTGTTTGTTTTTCTATCTATCTATCTTTTGTATGTCTATCTATTTATCTCTATGTTTGCCTATCGATCTATCTATTTATCTATCTTTCTATCTATTAATCTTTATATTTATCTATCTCTATAGAGATATATATATATATCTATCTATCTCTCTATCTTTCTAATTGTCTATTTGTCTATTTATCAGTCTATCTGTCTATTTGCCCCTTTGTCTATTTGTCTATCTATGTATATATCTATCTTTCTATTTATTGATCTATCTATCGGTCTATCTATCTATAGATCTATCTATATATCTATCTATCTTATTATCTGCCTATCTTTTTATTTGCCTTATGTCTATCTGGTTATCTATCTTTCGATTTTGTCTTTTATATACCTATTTATCAGTCTATTTGTCTATCTATCTATTTGTCTAACTAAATATCTAGCTATCTACCTTGCTATCATTCTGTGTATTAGTGTATATATCTATCTATCTATATGTCTATCTATCTTTGTCTATCTATCATTTGTCTATTTGTCTATCTATTGATCATTCTATCTATCTGTTTATCTTTTAGTCTATCTGTCTACATGTCTATCTATCTAACTATCTATCTGTCTATCTATCTGTCTATCTATCTTTTTGTCTATCTATCTTTATGTATATCTATTTATCTATCTATGTATATCTTTGTCTATCTATCTATCTATCTATCTATCTATAGATATGTCTATCTATCTTATGTCTTTCTCTCTATCTATCTATCTATCAATTTACGTATGTATCTATCTGTCTAAGTGCCTATCTTTCCCTTAATGTTTATTTATATATGTCTATATGGCTATCTGTAAATCTGTGAATATGTAATTTTGTCAATCTTTCAATCAATATATATGTCTATATATTTGTTTATCTATCTGACTATATATTTATCTTTCTGTTAATCTTTCTATATGTATATCTATCTATCTATCTGTCTGTTTGTCTATCTCTCTAACTATCTATGTGTATATCTGTTTATCAATCTATCTTTCTACCTACCTATCTATCTGTCTATTTGTTAATCTATATTTTTGTCTATTCGTCTATCTGACTATATGTCTATATGTCTACCTGTCTTTTGTCTATCTCTATATCTATCTATCTATCTATTTGTATATCTATCTATCTATCTATGTGTCGATCTATTTATCTATCTATCTATTTATATATTTGTTTGTCTGTCAATCTATCTATCTATCTATAGATCTCTCTCTCTTATGTCTTTTTGTTTATCTATCTATCTATCTATCAATTTACATATGTATCTATCTATCTAACTACCTATTTGTCCCTTAGTGTTTATTTCTATATGTCTATATGTAAATCTGTTAATCTATAAATCGATCAATCTTTCAATCTACCTATCTGTCCATATATCTATCTGTCTGTCTATGTATTTTTTTATTTATCTTTCAATATGTATATCTGTCTATCTGTATGTCTGTCTGTCTATCTATCTAACTATATATATATATATATATCTATCTATCTATTAACCTATCTATTTGTCTATCTATCTATCTATCTATCTATCTATCTGTCTGTCTGTCTATCTGTCTTTCTATGTATCTATATCTCTTTCTTTCTATCAGGCTATCTATCTAATCATCTTTCTATCTTTCTATCTATCTATCTATCTATCTATCTATCTATCTACCTATCTGTATATCTGTCTTTATATCTATTTATATATATAAATATATCTAACTGCCTGTCTATCTATCTATCTTTTTTATCTATCTAACTATCAATCAATCTATTTGTCTATCTAACTATCTGTATTTTAGTTTATTTGTTTATCTGACTATATGTCTATATGTCTACCTATCTTTTGTCTATATGTCTATCTATCTATCTATATTTATTTCAATCTTTCTTCTTTCTATTTATATATTTGTATATCTGTCTATTTGTCTATCTCTCTATATATCTATCTGTCTATCTTATTATTAGTGTATCTATCTATTTTTCTATTTGTTAATCTGTCTATCTATTTATTTGTATATCTATGTATCTATATTATGTCTATCTATCTACTATCTATCTATCTTTCAATCTATCTATCATTCAATCAATCTATCTATCAATATTTCTATCTATCTATCTTTCTAACTATCTTTCTATCTCTTTATTTGCGCATATGTCTATCTGTCTATCTCTCTAAATGACTATCTGTCTTTTTGTTTGTCTTTTTGTCTATATATCTTTTGTCTTTCTATCTATTTGTCTATCTGTCTGTCTATCTATCTATTATTCTATCATTCTCTCTATTAACCTATATATCTATCTATCTCTATATCTATCTATCTCTCTATCTTTCTAATGGTGTATCTGTCTATTTATCTAACTAACTAACTAACTATCTATCTATCTATCTATCGATCTATTTGTCTCTTTGTCTATTTATTTATCTATCTATATTTCTTTTTATCTATATATTTATATATGTGTCTGATTATCTATATATATGTATATCTGTCTATCTGACTATCTGCCTATCTTCCTATTTGTCTTATGTATATTTGTCTATCTATATATCTGGCTATCTACCTATCTATCTATCTGTCTTTTTTCTGTCTATCTGTCTGTTTCTCTATCTATCTATCTGTCTATCTTTCTATCTGTCTTCTATCTATCTTTCTATCTGTAAATCTATCTATCTATCTATTTGTATATTTGTCTATTTGTCTATCTGTTTATTTATCTATCTCTCTATCTATATATCAATTTATCTGTCTATCTATTTACCTATCTATCTGTATATCTATCTATCTATGTATCTATCTATCTGTCTTTCATTCTAACTATCTATTTGGCTATATATCTATCTGTTTATCTATCTATTTCACTACAAGAAAATATTCATTTAGCAAGTGAATTTTTCTTTGTGATCAAACCCTAGCTAAATTGTAAGAGATTAGTCAGGGAATAGCAAGAAATTTATGATTTTCATTGAAATAAAAAATTTGCAATGGATTAGCGATGGATTAGCGATAAAATATTTTCATAAATTCTGCTCAAGAAAAGCAATGAATTTAGATATGGATTTAGGCACGGAATTTCTTTTACTTATAAAATTCAGAATATAGCGACCGATTTAGTGACGGAATTTCTCTAGCCAATTACATCCAGAATATAGCGATAGCTATAACGATGAAATTTTTCAAGTTAACTACATCTGGATCATAGTGACGGATTTAGCAATGGAATTTTTCTAGCTAATTACATCTACAATATATTGATGGATTTAGCGATGAAATTTGCTTAGCTAATTACATTCAAAATATAGGGACAAATTTACCAATAAAATTTCCATAGCTAATTACATTTGGAATATAGCAACGAATTTAGCGATGGAATTTTCCTAGCTAATTACATACGAAATATAGCGATAGAATTAGCGATGGAATATCCCTAGCTAATTACATTCGGAATATAGCGATGAATTTAGCGACATAATTTCCCAATCAAATAAAATCTGGACATAATCCTTCGCTAATATGTTCATAAATTCTGCGCAAATAAAAGCAGAGAATTTAGTCACGGATTTAGCGATAGATTTAGCGACGAATCTCCCCTAGCTTATTACATCGAGACAAAATTCATCACTAACTAGTTATCTAAAATTTTTATTTTTAATATTTTATATTTTATTATAATTGATTATTCTTTAAATTTTATTTTTCACATAATATATCCATTTAGCTAGTGAATTTTCTTTATGTATTTGAGCTGGAGATAATTTAATCACTGATCTTTAATGATTTAATGTTTTTTAATATTTTATTTAATTTTGGATATTATACGTACGTATGCCATTGTCTATAGATCAATGATCCTTGTAAGACACATTCTCCTCGTATAATTATAAAAATAATTATTAAAAATAAATAATTTAAAAAATATATAAATATAAAAAAAATTAATATTAATAAATACGATAATAACTATTAATAAAGACTATAATAACATTAAATAATTGATTCTATAATTATAAAAAATTTTAAAGATATTTTAAAAAATAAATGAACATACATTAAAATTTTTACAAATAAAAAGATTTATTAATTCATTATATGATAGAATATAATATATTTACAAAAATAGCATAATTAATGAAAAAAATAGTAAATATTAATATTATTTTAAGTTTAAAAAATAGTTGTATGCCTAAAAATTTTTTTAAAAAAATAATTACTAAAAATTTGACATTTTTGAATTATAAAAAAATTTATAATTTTTCATAATATTTAAATGATAATAAATTGATATATTTAAAGATAAATACAGAGATGTTTGTTCCTACTAAAATTTATAAGAACCAAGTAATTGAGTTAAATTTATACTATTATCTTTTAATATTTCATCTTTAATAAATTTAATACATATAAATTTTTCTTAATTATCACCTCACTTTAAGAAAATTTGGAATTTTATAAATTATAAATTTTATGGCTTTAAAATTATTTCATATTATCTTAATAAATAGTAATATGAATTCTTAAAAATTTATAAACTTAAAATATATATATATTTACATTTTTTAACATAAATATTATTTATAATTTTTAGGAAAGTATCTTGAAGACCAATACTCTTTTCATGTGTGCCTTGCTATATTAAGTTTATAAATTTGTATCCATTTGAGTTTTTTTTTTCTATTTGGAAGGCTAAACATTATTTTTTGAAATTGTTTATATATTTATTGTTTAATAAATTTGATAATTAAAAATTGAAAGGTGTTTGTTTTTCATGTGTGTCTTGCTTCACGCAGATTAATTTGTTAAAAATATTTTATTGAGTAAAAAAATTAGATGTGTCTTAATGTTTTATATATATTTATTGTATATTAGATGTTTTAATAATTTAAAATTAAAACATTAATGGAATTTTAAAACCTAATAAAACTTAATAAACTTAATAGATAGAGATTGCAACTAGTCTTTAACATAATAAACTCTAATAAATTATAAATGTTCCAGAGAGAATCAGAATCACGCCAAAGCTTGCGAGTTGATGAATCAAGAAGTAGCAGGCATGGGGGTTACTAGTTGACCCGCTTGCCTGGCCTAGATGCCTCATCCTCTAGATTCCTAGGGGCATTTTGGTTTTGCCTACCAATGCATAAAAGACAGGGAGGACTTGACCTTATGTTTATTATCTTGTGCATGATTTTGCTCACAAATGTTTCTCTTCATGCCAACTACCAGCACACCAGTGCCCATGTTTTGCTAACTGAACTGACGTCCGGACCAGTTCACTATTTAATATTTAATGTTGTCACCATTTCTGACATGCGTCGAAGGAATCTGATGATCACTTGTGCTTCTTCTTCAACAATCGATCATTTGGATTCCATGATGATTTTGGAACAATGCTTTGGTGCACCAAATGCAGAGATTTGTTTAGAGCCTAGCACACGAGGCGATCGATGTGCTACTATGAGGATGAAACATGGTTTCCGTACTGTGACTTTGGAGAAAGGGAAATATCGATATGCCACAGAAGAAATAGAAGTCTTTGTCTGAGGTTTTGCTTTTTATTTATTTATGAAATTAGTGATCTTTGATTTTTAATATAAATTGCATGTTTAGTGATCCTTGTTGTGGCTAATGTGTAGTTTAGGAATTAATTTGACAATTACGGATGAATGTGCTGGGATTTTGTTTTAATTCTTCTGCCTCTGTCTTTTTATGTTGGTTACAAATAATGGCTATCTACCAAATCACTTCTTAATCAACATATAGATTCATGGAATCTGAATATATGTCTATATCCAAATATGTTCATAATCTTTAATTATAATCACATTTCTTGAATTTTTTTGTGTTCTATTAACTTATTATGTTGTGCCAAACATAACACAAAAGGGTCCCCAAGCAATGTCATGCCAGCACGGTAACATTGTAGATCAGCCCAACATGACCTAACAAAATGCCATTCCTAACCTAGGGGTGTTGGGTGATGCATGCTTTGGTAAGCACGCAGTAACAAGGCACTTCCATTTACACTAGCCACTACATTGCCCAGTTATATGGCCCAGCCTACTACCAACAAGTATGGCCCAATCATTTTTTAGAGCTAATTTTTTTAGAAAATCAATTGTGCCTATGCCACTTGTTGTTCTAAAATACCAGGATTGCTGGCGATTCCGAGCACGGAATGAGGCAAGATGGGTGTAGGCCCAATATGATGCAAGTTGTGCCCGAGCTGCCCAATCAACTTTTTACATCTAAAATAACTCAACTAAGAAATATTGTGAATGCATATGTTTAATATATATTTTTAGATTGTAATCATCAATTATTTCAATCTTAATCTCCTCTTGAGGAGTATCACATCTTGTCCTTTGTGTGACACTCTCACATGAAGACTCCATCTCACTCATACCACTAGGAGCCTCAATAAATTCTAGGCCAGTAGAGGTACTATGAGATGTCTCACCACTTCCTCGAGATCAACTAAGATTATAGTATTAGGTTCAAGAACATATTCATCACCACTCTAAGGAATAATAATGGAATTGATATATATCTTATCATTCCTTGTCTAAATATATGTTTTTATAAAATCAAGGCATTGAAAAAAATAATATCAAAGTACACAATTATATATGAAAGATCTTATCATTTGTAACCATAATAATTATCATTGTCTATGATGCGTAATATCTATATAATATTTAAATACAAGAGTATCCAAAAAGAAAACAATTAATTACACATGTAACTATCATATATCTACTGTGAAAGATCATGAACAAAAAGAAATATACATAAAAATTTAGAGTGAAAGATGAAAAAAAATTTATCTAATATGCATAAAATAATATGCGATATGAGTTAAAAAATCTAGTCAAAATATTAGAAATTAAAATAACTACTCCCCATTACCATATATAAATGTTAATATATAATTAAAATATCTTTGTCATTTGAATCAAATATTTATTTTTCTTCTGATATACCTCATTCTAGGTAGGAGTTTTTTTTATCAAAAAGTCTCTCTACTAGTATAAAGACCATTAACAAGATAAATATGCCTAAAAATTTTGAATGCAAGTTTGTAAAAATCTTTTTTCAAGATATATAAGCTAACATGGAATATTAATTAAAAACATCTCTCAAAAGATTATTATCACTACTCCCTATGAAAATTTAGAAATACTTTTATGTATTATAAATATTCTAAATATTTCAACCAAATATTTGTATTTCATCACACATACCTCATTTTACATAGGACTATCAGTACAAAATATCTAGTAAATTATTCAAAATTTTTCAAAAAAATTTTAAAAATATATAAAAAATTTAAAATAAAATACTATTTCTTAACATTTTAATAGTAAATCAAATTATATTTTCATAGTTTAATAAAAATTTATAAAAATCAACACAAATTGAGTTGTTTCTTATAAAAAATACATTTAAGACTATTTAGTAAAACTTTAAATAAAAAAAATAAAATATTTAAAATAATAGTATATGATAAACCTTACAAATTTTCTAATTATTAAAATAAACCATATATAATTGATGCTTAACTAACACACTAGTGACATATTAGAAATGAAGTTTTAGAATTTTTTCTAACATACATAATAATCAATACAATTAAATCTCTCATGTATTTTTTTTTCAGAATTTTTAGATTATACAATAATAAATGTTCAATTTGAGAATGTGTAATAAATGAGTTAATAATAACCAACTGCCTAGAAGAGCTTCTGAGACTAAATAAGATTATATGGAATGTATCTTGCTTAATTTCGCTGAAAGTTATATGCATAATCTACGAATCATGCACATAAAAATCAAAATGAGAAAACATACATTATTATTTTGTTGTTTAATAAATAACTAACTAAAAAAATTATAATAATACTAAAATATTAAAATAATATGTATCAAAAAAAAGCGACCAAACAGTAAATTACTGATTGTACAATTACATTTTAGTCAAGATAATATCAAATGATTCAGATTAAAAAAAAATAAAACTAATTACTTATGATATGAATGTTAACATGTATATTTCTGATACAAAAATTTAGATTAAGAAAGAAAATTAAAAATAATAGAAATATTCATATAATAAGTATCCCAATTAAATCTAGTAGCATATATGAAAAAAAATATCTAAGATACTTATCATGAGTATGCATAACAAGGCCATAGATGTATACATAAAAAATTCTATTTGAATAAATATGAAAGTCTAATGCACATACACTGAACCAAAACATATCCTTCATAACTCATAATATAATGCCCAAGATATTATGAATATGATGCAACAGCATATATCCTATATGGAGTCATATTTAGTGGCATTAATACGATATAAAGGATTTTGAGATCCCACTGAGAAACCTCGCATGAGAGGCTAGAAAAAATTCACCATCTAATTATGAGGATGATTTCGTATAAAAATTATTTCTCAACATTTTTGATTTTTTTCTATGTCTAGCAAAAAATGATGAGATTTTTTTTGAGGTTTCAATTTTTTTTATTTTGTTTTTGTTCTTTACTTTGCTGATTAACCTAATAATGAATCGTTGCAAAACATCTGATGTGAGATGCACGAAAAAATTCAGATTCAAAGCCTTCAGACATTGTCATGGTCCTTCCTATTCATTCATCCCATCTTTCCCAATTTAAGCTGGATCAAATGGAGGCCGAGCTTCTATTATCTTCATTATTCCAGAAATATTTTTTTTGCACTCTTTTTCTCTCTAAACATCATTGTTGGACATCTTATAGATATTTATTGAAGTTGTATACTTATCAACTTAGATTTATGTTTGTTCATGTCTATAATAACTATTTTTATATATCTGTGAATATCTTTGTGTATACCCGAATATTTTGGGTAGAGTTTAGCATATAATAGGTATGTAAAATTCTTGGCTGGTCCTCCTAGTGCTGGGAACAGCACCTTAGCTTCTGAAGCTGTGAGATGAACGAACAAATTCTAGTCCCACACAAATGCAGGTTTGTTCTTGACACTCTTATTTCGTGCAGATCTACGTCCTCCTGTGTATTGCATTTTTTTTTCTCATTTTTTTTCTTTGTTTCTTTCAGGTTTTCTTACTTCGATGGATTCCTATATGAACCTACAGGTTTGCAAAAATTCAATACCACACATCTAGTTGTCATTTTAACTTCTATTTCTCTTTTATTTGATACTTTCTAACTTTTTTATAATTAATCATGTACTCATGCGTGAAGCTGTGCAACACAAAAGAATATATTGATGGAAAATTCACTGGAAATCTTGGAGTAATCTTGATTTAGTTAATTTAAAAATAAGCTCATGATTATCTCGTTGTGCGAAATTTCTAGCAAATAACAATTGGTGTTGCATGCACTAGTTTATCTATTTATCAGTGGCATGGTGTTGTGTTTTTGATTGGTTTGTAAAAGTGCTATGTTATTCTCCATGCGCGGGTGTACCATTATTCTCTATCTACTTGGAGTACTAGAGGACAAAGAAGTAGAAGATGTTGACCATGCCTAAAGACATATATGTGTGTTTTTTAAGCCCAAGATTATTTTCTTCTTTGTCTTTGATGATATGTGTATTTGCATGAAAGTATATGTGTATATATTTATTATTAGACATGTATATATTTTCATACATACACACCCATTTACACACACACACACACACACACATGTTTGAATATATAATTGCTCAGGCTGGTATGGTCATCATCGTGCATTACATACCGATGCAGGTCATAAAAGCCATGGATATTATACATTTCCCAAATTTGTGGCATGAAGATATTTCTGGTCCAAGCCAGCCAGGAAGACAGAGGTTGGTCTTAAATCTCTTAGTAATTGTGTAGATATGCAATTATCACATGGTAAAAAGCATATGAATGAGGTAATAAGTTTTATTGCTGTAGGTTCTGTAATGATTAGTTCTAATTGTACTAGGTTTTAGGATGATGATGTTGATGATGCTTGTGTAGTGATATGTAATTTTATTAGATTTCACAAAACTATATTCAATTGGAAGGAAATATGTAACATAACCCAAATTTTATAGGCCGTGAGTGCCAGGAGGAATATCAGGTCCTATTTTTGGGAGAAGCAGCTCGTTGCCTCATCAAAATTCGTTCAATTTGAAAATGAGTGGTTTGTAGGGAAGTTCAACAGTCGAGCATCATTGCTCACCAAACTTTTATTATCAACTGTAGCAAGGCAAGCAACAGTGGGGGTGACATCAGTAATAGTAGTGGCAATGGCGGCAGTGGCGGCGACATCAGTTATAGTAGTGGCAATGGCGGCAGCGGCGGCAATGGAGGCAGTGATGGTAGAGAAGATAGTGGTGGTATTGGTGACAATGACGTCAGTGGTGGTAGTGGAGGCAGCAATGACAGCGAAGATAGTGGCAGTGGCAATAGTGGTAGCAGCGACAGTGGCAGGGGTAGGAGTGGCAGAGTGGTAGTTGCAGCATGGTAGAGTGGCAGATGTGGCAGCGGCAACATCATCACCAACAACAGCAGCGACAACCTCAATAGCACAGAAGTGGTAGCAATGGCAGCGGTTAGCAGTGGAAATAGTGGCAGCGGCGGTAGTGGTGGTAGCGGCGGCAATAGTGGCAGTGGCGGGTAGCAGCTGCAGCAGTAGACACGGTGGCAGTGGTGGTAGTGGTGGCAGTAAGTGGAAGTAGGGAGGCAAGTAGTGGTGGCAGCAGCGAAGGCAGCACTGGTGGCCGTAGCGGTGGCAGCCGTGGTGGTAGAAGAGCGGCAGCGACAGTAGTAGCGGACGGTATAGTAGTAGTGGCAGCAATAGCAGCAGCGGCGATAGTTGTGGCATTAGCGGATGTAGTGGCGACAATAGCGGCAGCTGTGGCAGTTGTGGCAATAGTAGTGGCGGGTAGCAGTAGTAGTGGCGATAGTAGTTGCAGCAATAGTAGTGGCGATAGCAGTGGCAATAGTGGTGACAGCATCAGTAGTAGTGGCGACAATAGTGGCAGCAGTGGCGATAGCAGAAATAGTTGTGGCAAAAGCGCGGTAGCAGTGGCGACAGCAGCGGCAGTAGTGGTGATAGTAGTGACAAGCATCAGTAGTAGTAGTAGTAATGGTGGCAGTGGCAGTAGCAGTGATAGCAATGGCAATAGTAGTAGTAGTAGAGGCAGAGGCAGTAGCGACAGGAGTGGCAGTGGCAGCAGCAACATTAACAACAAAAATACTGAGTATATACATACGTATATACTCAGTATATATGTACATATAATACTATATCTTATGTGTACATATACTGAAGTAATATATGTACGAGTGAAATGCTAGTATATATGTACATATACTATAGTATTATATATTTTCAAACCATAACTTTTTTTATTTATTTTGATTTGATTGAGTGGTTTAATTTTTTACAGATATAGTACCGCATTGTTCTACATACGAAGCTTGTATAAATGTAGGTATTTTTGACTAATGCCGCACCATGATTCAGACAGCTTTATCACAGCAGAAAGATGGTGATTAGAGGAGCAGAGGGAGAGAAAACAATGTCAATGCATGGATAGATTATATTTTATGCACTGTTGGTAGACACATTGATGAATAAGATGTAATAAATTGTGTTATTATTTTTGTTTTAATTGTGTAAAATATTGTATTAGAATAAGTTATTAAAGATGTTTTTTTGTTAATTATAATTATCATTTATAGTTCTACTTTTATTCAATTTAATTTTAAAAATATTAAATATTAATTTAAAATTTATTAAAAAATATATAAATTATGAACATAGTTTGGAAATTAAAAGAGATAAAGAGTTTCCCTTGCTAATTTAGCAAGGGATTTCCCTAGCTAATTGAGCTAGGGAAATCTTTATTTTTAGCAAGGAATTTTTTCAATTGCTAAATTATTTTACAAGGGACTATATCCGTCTCTAATTTTTAGCGATGATCACTTTAGATTGGGAAAGCTTCCATCGTTATATCCATTTAGCGATGGAACTCTCATTTAGCTTGCTAATTTAGCTAGAAAAATTATTTTTTTTTGGCTATGGATTTTCAGTCGCAAATTATTAGATAGGAACACTTTCCATCTCTAAATTTTAGTGACGAACACTGTATTTTAAAATTTTTCCGATATTAATCCATCACTATATCCCATTTAGTGAAGAAAATGACCATTTAGCTAGGGAATTATCCCTAGCTATAAAAGATATTTCATGTAGTGTTTGTATATCAGTCTAACTATCAATCTATCTTATATCTATGTATCTAACAATCTATCTACGTATATATGTATGTGTTTTCTACCAATTTGTTTATTAGACTATATTTCTATATGTCTATATGTCAATCTATCAATATGTCAATGTGTTTATTTGTCTACATGTTTATCTATCTATCAATCTATCTAGAGGTGTTCACACGGGATAGCAGGGCTAGCCCTAGCCCATTTTAGCCAGCCCGGCCATGTTTCCATGTCGTGCCTGGCCCGGCACGGTTTATGGAGGTCAGCACAACATGGGCCCATGGCACGAATCGGGTAGGTTCGGCCTGGTCAAGCCAAAACCCAAAATTAAAAAAATTAGGGTTTCACCCGGTACTGAAGCGCACTGCCACAATGCTGTGCCACGCGATTCTTCTTTACTTTTGGGGTTAGTGAGACTCACCCGTTAGGCTCAACTTCTGTTCTGAGGCAGTTTCTCAGCTCGTGCCAAGGTACCGTGCCCACAGACCATGGTACATGCCGGGCCATGCATGAGATGAGGCCCGATTTGCCTAGGCACGACATGGCATGATTGGTGCCATGGGTAATATGGCACGGGCATGGTAAATTTTCCCATGTTGGGCTAGCCCAGGCACGACCGAATCATGCCGTGCCTAATTCCGGGCCTGCCCAGGCACTGCCAAATCATGTCGTGCCTTGTGCTGGCCCTGTCCAGCCCGGTCCAGTTGACTCATCTAAATCTATCATTCTATTTGTGTAACTATCATTCTAACTTTATATCTATCTATCTGTATATCAATTTATCTGACTATCTTTCAATATATCTATTTGTGTATATGTCTATATTTCTATGTCTCTAATGTATATCTATCTATGCATATCGTCTATCTGCTAATCTATCTATCTATATATCTGTCTGTCTATCTATCTATCTGTATATCTACATGTGCGTCAATTTGTCTATTTGTCTATATGGTTTTCTGTCTGTCTGTCTATCTATTTGTCTTTTGTCTGTGTGTCTGTCTATTTGTCTATCTATTTATCTATCTATCTGTCTGTTCTATCTATCAATCTTTCGTTATATATATCTAAATATTTATCTATATATATGTCTAACTATTTATCTATCTATCTGTCTATTTATATATATATATCTATCTATCTAGGATCTATTTGTCTAATTATCTATCTATCTGTCTGTCTATCTATCTATTGTCTTTTTGTCTATCTGTCTATTTGACTCTATGTCTATCTATCTACATGCATTTTGTCTATTTATCTATTTTTATATGTCTATCTGGCTATCTTCTATCTTTCAATCTGTCTTGTATCTATTTGTCTATCTATTTATATATCTATCTATTTATCTATCTATCATTTGTCTATCTATTTATATATGTATCTGTCTATCTATCTATCTATTTATCTATCTATATGTGTATCTATCTTCTGTTGTGTGTGTGTGTGTGTGTGTGTGTGTGTGTGTGTGTGTGTGTATATATATCTATATATATATTTATGTATCTATCTATCAATATGTTTGTCTATCTATCTATTCAACTATCTTTTCTAAGTCTCTATTTGTGTATATTTGTATATGTGTATATGTGTATCTCTTTAAATGACAATCTGTCTTTTTTGTCTATTTGTAGATTTTATCTTTTGTCTGTATGGCTATCATTCTATATGTCTGTTTATATATTTATCTATATATCTATCGATCTTTTTATCTATCTATCTATCTTTCTATATATCTATCTATATATCTATCTATATATCTATCACTCTATCTTTATATTAGTCTATCTATCTATGTATTTTTCTATCTATCTATCTGTCTATCTGTCTATTTTTATTTTTATTTATATGTCTATCTATCTATTTATCTATCAATCTATATATCTATTAATCTTTATATCATTCTGTATATATGTCTATATGACTATCTAGATATCTTTCTATTTGTACTATGTCTATATGTCTAAGTGTCTATCTTTCAATTTTCTTGTGTCTATCTAACTATCTATCTATATATCTGTCTGTCTATATGTCTATATGTCTATCTATCTATCTTAATATCTGGCTATCTACATATCTGTCTATTTGTGTATTAGTCTATCTATCTATAAATATGTTTATATATATGTCTTTCTATCTTTCTATCTTCTTTCTATATGTCTATCTATCCATCTATCTATCATTCTATCTATCTTTCTTTCTATCTGTCTATTTTTCTATCTGTCTATCTATTTATCTATTTGTGATCTGTCTATCTGTCTATCTGTCCTATCTATCTATCTATTTATATATCTATCTATTTTAACTATCTGTCTGTCTGTCTATCTATATATCTTTTATGTATCTTCTATTTATCTATCGATATATCAATCAATCTATCAATATATATATATATATATATATATATATATGTGTGTGGTGTGTGTGTTGTGTGTGTGTGTGTGTGGGTGTGTGGGCGTTTCTATCTATATGTCTTTTGTCTATTGTCTTTCAGGTCTATATTTCTATATGTTATTTGTCAATCTGTCATTCTGTCATATGTCTATCTTTATATGTATATGTCTATTTATCTATCTATTTCTTCTTCTTTCTATAGGTCCATTTCTCTATCTATCTATCAGACTATCTATCTATCTATTTATTTGTGTTTATGTCTATGTTCTATCTCTCTAAAAGTCGATCCACACACGTATTTCCTCTATCTACTTATCTAACTATCTTTATTCTTATCTATCTCTCTGCTATCTAACCTGGTATATCTATCTGTCTGTCGTGTGTCTGTAAGTCTATCTATCTTTCTGTCTATATGTTTGTCTATATGTCTTTTGTCTTGTCTATTTTTCAATATCTCTGTTTGTCCTATCTGTCTGTTTGTGCATCTATCTTTCTATCTATCTATCTATATATTTATCTATCTATCTATTTTTCTGTCTGTCTAACTATCTATCTATCTATTTGTCAATCTGGTTATCTATCTAACTATTTGTCTATATATCTATATGTCAATCTATCAATCTATAAATCAATCAATCTATCTATCTATCTATATGTCTATATGTCTATCTGCCTATCTATCTATATATCTATATATCTATCTATCTACCTTTCTATTTGTATAAATGTATTTTTATCTTTCTGACTATCTATCATCTATATATCTATCTATCTATCTATCTATGTGTCTATCTATATGTCTATCTATCTATTTGTCTGTCTATCAATCTGTCTATCTATCTATTCTATCTGTCTATCTGTCTATTTGTCTATTTCTATATTTCTCTATCTGACTATATATATATATATATATAATATATATATCAATCTATCTTTCTTTTATCTATATATCTATCTATTTATCTATATTTCGATCTTATTTTGTCTATTTCTTTATTTGTCTATCTGTATATCAGTCTATTAGTTTATCTGTCTATATGTCTATCTTTTATTATCCGTCTATCTATCAATCTATCTATCTATTTTTCTATCTGTCTATTTTATCTATCAATCTTCTATCTATCTATTATATGTATCTTCTTTCTTTCTTTCAATCTATCAATGTATCATTTATATATCTATATATCATTTCTAATTATCTTTCTATTTTCTCTATTTGTTTATAGTTCTATTTCTCTCTATCTCTCTAAATGACTATTATCTTCTTGTCTATCTGCCTGTGTATCTATATTTTGGTCTGTCTATAGGTCTATCTATCTATCTATGTGTCTATCTATATATCTATTTATCAATCAATCTACTAATCTATATATTATATATATATATATATTATATATATATATATATATCTATTTATATATCTATCTATCACTCAATCTTTCTATCGGTCTATCTGTCTATCTATCTATATATCTTACTAACTAACTATCTTTCTGTCTATATATTTTTTATTTGCCTATTTATATATTTATCATTAGTCTATCTTTTTATCTATCTGTCTATCTATTTATTTATCTATCTATCTATCTATATTTCTATCTGTCTATCAATCTTTTTTTTTAGTTTTATTTTATTATTATTTACCCTCTCTTTCATCGAAGGAATACCATTTGTACAACTGCTTGCTTGCTACCTGTATCCCCCTACACCCATTTTTATATTAGTTACATCTACCAAACTATTTATTCTTATAGGCACATATTTAGCTAGTAATAAGTTTTACTTGACTCAGTTTTCCGTGCATTCTTTTGTGGTCTTGAGGATGCTATGGAGGAAGCTTTGCGATCTCCTTAGCACCCTTCATGCTACTCCACAGCCTTTTCTCCTCATAGCCTCTATTTCTGCCACCCCCATTGCCTCTTTTGCTATAACTTTCGTCGCTTTTCAGCTACTATTCTGCACGATAAAGATCATATGAAATATATCTATTATGCCCTACTCCTACCACTTTTTCTTCCCTTTCCCCACCCCCTTAACACAATGTCAATCGGTTTACAAGTGAGGCCAAAGAAAAGTAAAAAATAAGGAGTAAGAAAGAAAGTAGACAGCTTCGGGTGGTCCTGTCGTTGGGTGCTATCTTCATTAGCTTTGCCATCATTTGCCTTTATCATTAGCTTTTCCATCATTTGTCTTTATCATTGAGTGCTTTTTCTTCCCTTCCCCTTCTCCTTCATTTGTCTCGGTCTTCATTAGCTTTACTTCATTGCAAGGAATCTATACAACCATAAGATGAGCCAATATTTTGTTTTCTTGGCTCTTTTAAGTCTTGATCTTCTTCTTCAAAATTGGGGCCAGCCTCCTCATCTACTTAGCATTCTGAAGTAATCTAAGGGCTGACACAGCCTACCTTTCTATGAATAGATCCTAACTCAGGCCCTAAACAAAGTGTAAGACAGCTAAAAAACTGTTACAGCTTACAACAAAAAACAACACACAATAACTGACAAGGTTACAACAGCTGACCCACCACATGAAAGACCAACAACATATCATTTTATTCAATCCATTTACAGACATTGTAAACATCACACACTACTTTTAATTTACTGGATAAACTCCCAGCTTATGCTACTTACGGTTGGCAGTAAACTGTGCTAGCTTTCCTGAAATTAATGAGCAAACTTCCTACATATCAATATCAATATTTAAATTACCTTCGCCTGACACCTTCATTCTGCTTGACTTTTTATGTCCGCCCCTCAGGACCAAGGGGGCACATTTCCTGCTCCAAGACTTTCACCTGAACTACTTATAAACACAAATCCAACAAATCAAGCATAATAATTATTTCTACTCTTCCCTCCAAGTGTTCTAAGTCTAAATTTTAATTTTTTTGAACTCTAAAATATGGAAATCCTATCTTATCTAATCTTATTAAGCCTTTATACTTTTCTTGAATATTATTACACTCAAATTCTTGTGAGCCCCTTATTATCCTTCATCAGCTAATTTATCCGCTAACACATTAGCCTCCCAGAATATGTGTATAATTTGTTTTTTAATTCACACATTAATTTTTTATATTACATATATCCTCTTCAAATTGCCACATTTTAATCTTATATGTTACTAGATTTACCAAGAGATTCGAATCTACCTGCACTTGAAGATCTTGGAGATTATTATCTTTGCATATTTGTAATCCCTTTTTTTAAGTCATAACCTCTACTTGCAATGCTGAAGTGGCAGAGGCTTTCATTGTAATGCTTTTAAATTGTACCTTCATTATTTCTTATAACTCCTCCTCCTCTTGTAGCTCCCATCTTTCTCTTAAAGCTACCATCCGTGTTTAGCACTAAACCATTTTATGGGGGCTTTTCCCATCTAATAATTTTTATCCCTAGAATCTTCTTTATTCTTGTTGAGAGGCCCCATTCTTTCTTTTATTCTCATCCATTCCAAGACTGCTCAACTTAATAGGGCTATAAGCCGAAATAAATGCACATTCATTCTTGATCTCTTCTAGTATATTTATAATTTTCATATGAGTACCTTCAAATCTGCTTTTATTTCTATCTTTTCATATACACCAGATTGTGATATGTGGTATGTAGTTCCTTATCTATTTTAGTATCTTATTTTTTGTTTTATTTCTCCCCCAATTTTTAATCTTTCTATAAGAAATACATGGCAATTTTCTTTGTCTTCATCCTTTTCTAATCTACCCCATACTTTTTCAGCTATCTTTCCTGTTGAGAATAAGTGATCCAAACTCTCGATTTCTTGATTGCAACATTCACATCTGGACGCTAGTTTTATTAATTTCTTTTGGATATTTTTGTCAAGTGAAATAGCTTTGAGATCAGTTTCCACATAAAGATATTCATCTTCTGTGGAAGCTCCTTAGCTCAAGCTTTTCCATAAATTTATTGAGAGATTTTTTTATTTCTCACCAGACCTTTTATGCTTTTTAATGTAATTTTCCATTGCGCATCAAGGGTCCATTTCCATCCACTCTTAGTTAAGATAGAATGATTCTCCACTATATCTCATTGCTTGTACATTAGTTTCAAACTTTTTGACGCTCTTTTTGGATTATTAAAGGCATTGTTACCAAGGCCATATCTAGCTTTTATATAATCTCACCAAAGGCTGCCATTTTTGTTATCTTTTATATTCCACTAGATTTTGCAAGCCCAAGCTTTGGCTATATCATTCAATTTTGAAAAGCCCATCCAGCTTCCTCGACTGGATAACATAAATCTAACCATTTTTTTCTAGTGGAGTTTATTTTTACCATCCTTTTTGCCCCATAAGCAATTCGACATTTTTTTTTCTAATTTGTTAGTAATAGTTCTTGGAGGGTGTAAGGACATTAAAACATGCGCCAACGAACTTTGTAGTACATAGGTAATCAATGTTATTCTTCCTGACATACTTAGAAGGTCTTCCTTCCAACCTGTAATCTTTTGTCTAATCTTTTCTACTAGAAAAACTAAGTATTCCCCTTTCAATCTACCCTCATAAATTGGGCACCCAAGGTACATTAATGCACCTTTCTTTTGAGTAAATCCAGTGATTATTTTTATTTTTTGGCCAATGTTTTCCCGGGTTTTTTCTACTATCATAAATTGACATTTATTCTTGTTTAGTAGCTGCCCGATTTCTTCTTCTAGGATATTTAGGAATCTCATCATGTTTCTCATGGAGCGGCTACTAGGTGTATTTCTTGGTTGCTTATACATGAGAATTTTCCCCTCCCTTGTTTCTTTTTTTAAATTTACAATGAAGAGTTCTAGATATATTTTAAATAAAGAAGGGGAGAGAGGGTCCCCTTGTCTAAGACCTCTTGAAGTTTTAAATTCACTACCCTCTTGTCCATTTATAAGTATTTTATCCCATGTACTAATAATGCATCTATATATTAAATCTATCCATAATTTTGAGAACCCCAATTTTCTCATTAAATAGCATAATGTTTCCCATTCAACTCTATCAAATACTTTAGAAAAATCTAATTTCAGGATTAAGTTATGGCCTCTAGTCTTAACTCCTAGTTCTATAATCATTTCTGATGCTAGATCGATGTTTTCTTTCATCAGCATATTTTTAACAAACCCTGATTGTTCTACTGAAATGATAGTTGGGAGAACCATGCTAAGCCTATTTTGGTGAACTTTTGCCAAGAATTTATAAGTTGTATTACATAAACTAATTGGCCTATAGTCCTTTCTAGTTTGTGAATTTTTTTTCTTAGGAACCAGAACAATGTAAGAATTATCCCATGCCTTGTTAATTTCTGCCCCGGAAAAAATCTAGGAGATGGTAGCAACTAATTCTTATTTAATAATGGGCCTGCTATGTTGAAAGAATCCATTATTCTTTGTTAATTTCCGTAGGGTATGCTTCTAATAATTTGTTATCCTCTTCGGAAACTCTTTTCTTAATGTTTTGAATTAATGTCCATCTAGTTCTATATGGCTCGTATAAAAGTTTTTCGCATAATGGGCCTGCTATCTATCTATCTATATGCCTATCTATCTATCTATATATTAGTTTATATATCTAGTTTCTATCTATCTTTATTTCTATATCTTTATTTATATGTCTATTTATCTATCTATCTATGTATATATCAATCAATCTCTCTATCTATCTATCTAACTAACTATCTTTCTTTCTATCGATTTATATATCTATCTTTCTATCTATCTATATCTATCTATTTATCTATCTGTCAAAATATCTGTCTTTCTATCTATCTACATATCTATCTATCTTTTTATTTATTTATCTATCTACATTTCTATCTATTTGTCTGTCTATCTATTTATCTATCTATTTATTCATCTTTCTATCTATTTATCAATTTGTCTATCTATATGTCTATATATTTATTTATCTTTCTTTCTATCTATTTATATATCTATCTATATGAAAATCTATATGTCTATCTATTTGTGTCTCTATCTATCTATTTTTCAATATATATCTTTAATTATATGTCTATTTATCTATATAGCTATCTATCTATCAATCTATAGGCCTATCGAACTATCTATCAATAGGCCTATCTATCCATCTATCAATCTGTCTATAAATTTGTCTATAAATTTGTCTATCAATCAGTCTTTCGAATAATCTATAAATCAATCTATCTTTCTATCAGTCTATCTATCTATCTATTTATATATCTTTCTATCTTTCTATATATATATATATATATATATATATATATATATATTTGTCTGTCTGTCTATATATCTATCTATCTATCTATATGTCTATCAATCTGTATATTGATTTGTCTATCTATCTAAATATCTATCTATATGTTTATCTATCTATTTATCTATCTATATGTCTATCTATCTATCTATCAGTTATCTGTCTATCTATATCTCTATCTATCTGTATCTCTATCTATTTATCTTTCTTTGTTTCTTTTTTTGTATCTAACTGTCTATATATATATGATTATCTACATATCAAAATATCTATCAATCTATCAGTCTATCTAACTATCTATATATCTTTCTACCTTCTATTTATCTATCTATCTATCTATCTATATGTTTGTCTATCTATCTAACTATTAGCCTATCTATTTATTTATTATTCAATCAATCTATCTCTCTATCTATCTAATTATATGTCTGTCAATGTTTTGATCTATTTATATGTCTAACTATCTTTTTTTTCTTTCTCTCTACTATCTTTCTACCTATTTCTCTATCTAACTAACTATCTATCTATATATCTATTTGTTTATCTAAATGTCTATCAATCAATCAATCTATTATTCTATCTATATATCTATCTATTTGTCTATCTATGTTTCTATCTATCCACCTATTTACCAATCTATCTATCTGTCTATCTATCTATCTATCTGTCTGTCTGTCTACCTATCTATTTTCTATCTATCTTTATTTATATCTCTTTATCTATATGTCTACCTATCTATCTATCTATTTATCTATTTATCTATTTGTCAATCAATCAATTAATCAATCTATCAATCTATCTTTCTTTCTATCTACCTATTTTCTATGTATTAATCTGTCTAATAATCTGTCTATCATTTTGTCTATCTATCAATCATTCAATCTATCTGTCTATATATATATCTATCTTTCTCTATATCTAACTAACTATCTATCTGTCTATCTTTCTATTTATCTATTAATCTATCTATCTATATGTTTGTCTGTCTCTTTATCTATCTGTATGTATATAAATATATATATATATATATATATATATATCTGTTAGTCTATTTATCTATATATATATATATATATATATATATATATATATATATATATATATATATATATATATATATATCTATCTATCTATCTATTCATCTATTTTAGAGGTAGAATGATGTTCCGGCCCGAAACGAGGCACGGCACGTTTCTGCCATTCCCTGCCTAGCACTGCATAAAGATTTTTCGTGCATGTTCTTGTGCCCTGCTTGTTTACCACATGAACCTTCACGTGCTGTGCCGAGGTCAACTGGGCCTCATGTCGTGCTTGGCCCAGCACGGTTCCATGGCCTGTTGGCACAATACTTCGTCACGACCCGCTAAACCATCCTTGCCATAGAAGTTGAGCCCAATAGTTCTGAAAATTACCTGGGATCGGGTCTGATTCCATCCCCCCTTCCCCACCCACCCTGCTGGCCTGCCCCCAATCCCCAAAGGTTCGAAATTTAAAAAAAATAAAAAAAAATAAAATTTTTTGAATTTAAGTCTTTGGATTTGGCCTCCAACGGCTATGGGGCTGAATCCTACGGCCCACATGATTCAGCCCCAAAAAGATCAATAAAATATTAAAAAAAATAAAAAAATATTTATTAAAACAAAATTTCTTAATTATATTCTATAAAAACCCCCATCTCTCTAATTTTTATGTGTTTCAAAAATATTAATTCTCACTCTTTCTAATATCTCTCTCCTAATATTCTCTCTCTTGGAATTTTCGCACGACTTTTCGGGACTCACAACTTGCACTCGGGCTTGGCTTTGGAAGTTGGATTCTTGGTAATGGTGTGGTACAAGTGCTTTACCTCTACTGTGCTTTATAGATATTTTTATTTTTTTAATTATTCAACTAAAACTTTTAAATAATAATTATTATTTAAAAAGAATTAGTTTTTTTACTCTTTCTCTCTCTCTCTACCCTTAATCTATCTTCTTGTCTAAAAAAGAAAAAAAAATGACTATTACTAATGAAAATAATTTAAATTTAGAAAATTAAAATTTTACACAAAGTTCTGAGGCTGTTGAAATTTTTGTTTCTTGAGTTGTCTCAACCCATACATCTAAAAAACAAAAGGCTAGGGGGACTTTTGTAGTTTGGACTCATTTTAATACAATAAAACAAAAAAAAAATGTTAGGGGTGAGGAAGAAGAAACAACACTATGCAATATTGTAATAAAATTTTTACTTGTAAAAGTGTGGTAGGGACTGAGTACTTTAAGAGGCATGTCGAAATATGCACCAAAAAACATGGTGCATTAGATCTTAGACAAACCCAACTTAGCAATTCTTTTTTTGATGCTGGATCGGGTTCAATCTCAAAGTTTACCCCCTTCATATACCGCAGTGAGTTGGGTAGGGAAGGCATGACCAAACTTATCACCTTGATTGGTCTTCCGCTCAGATTTTCAGAAGATCCAAGGGTAGTGAGCATCTGCAAACATATTTTGAGCCTGTTTATCAAAGGATTCCTAGGTCCACATCTAGGAATGACATACTAATATTTTATAAGTTAGAAAAATAAATAATAATTAATGAATTTATGGTATATAGTGGTGTGGTGTCTGTGATGTCCGATATCTATGTATATATCTATAAATCTATCTACCTATATATCTATTTCTATCTTTCTTTATATATATCTATCTATTTGTCTATTTGTCTATCTATTATCTATCAATATCTATCAATCTATCTATCAATATCTATTTATCTATGTCTGTACATCTATTTGTCTATTTTTCTATCAATTTATCTTTCTATCTATCTTTCTATTTATCTGTCTATCTATCTTGCTATTTATCTGTTTATCTATCTATCTATATATCTATATGTATATCTATCTATCTATTATATATATATATATATCTCTCTCTATATCTATCTATTTATTAGTCTATCTATTTTTCTATCTATCTATCTTTTTATCTATCAATCTATTTATATAAATATGTGTCTATTTATATTTCTATATATCTGTCTATTTATCTGGCAACCTATCTGTCTATTTTTTTGTCATCTATCTATCTATCTATCAATCTTTCTATATATTTATCTATCTATTTCTCTATGTAATTAACTATCTATTTATCTATCTATCTTTCTATTTTTATCTCTATCTATCTATCTATTTATCTGTCAATGTATATGTATATCTATCTATATATCAATATATCAGTTTATCTATCTATCTATATATCTGTCTATCTATTTGTCTTTCTATCTTCCTATCAATCTATGTATTTATCTTTGAATCTATTTATCTATCTGTGCATATATCTATATATCTATCTGTCTATTTAACCATCTTTTTTTATCTATCTCTCTATCTCTCTGTCTATCTTTCTATCAATCAATCTATCTATGTATCTATCTATTTAACTATCTGTCTATCTATATATTTTTTAAATTATCTATCTATCACTCTTTCTATTAATATGTCTATCAATCTGCCTGTTAATCTATTTATCAATCTGTTGATCAATCTATCAATCAATCAATTTGTCTATCTATCTGTCTATCTATTTGTCTATATCTGTAACATTCTATATACCTATCAATAAATAAATAAATCAATCAATCAATCTATCTATCTATCTATCTATCTTTTTGTCTGTCTATCTCTCTAACTATTTGTTTGTCTATCTATCTATCGATATATTTATCTATCTATCTATGTATCTATATGTCTATCTATCTAAAAATCAATTTTTCTATCTTTCTGTAAATCTATCTGTCTATATATCTATTTATCTTTCTAAATAATTATCTATCTATCTGTCTGTCTGTCTATCTATTTATATATTTGTTTATCTACCTACCTATCTCTCTATCTATCTAAGTGTCTAAATATATATATATATATATATATATATATATATCTCTATCTATCTATCTTTTATATGTCTATCTATCTGTCTAGCTATCTATTTATTTATCTATCTATCTGGCTATCTATTTGTCTATCTATCCATATATCTATCTATCTAACTATCTATATATCAATCTATCAATTTTCTTGTCTAACAATATATCTATCGATCTATTTATTAAATTGTCTATAAATCTATATATCAATCTTTCTATGAATTTGTCTATGTATCTATCGATCAATTTATCTATTTGTCTATATATTTTTTACCTTATTTGTGTATATATCTACTGATCTATCTATCAATATATATATCTATCTATCTATTTATCTTTCTATCTATCTATTTGTATATATATATATATATATATATCTATCTGCCTATCTATTTGTCTATATATCTATATATATATATATATATATCTATCTATCTATCTATCTGCCTATCTATTTGTCTATCTATCCATCTATCTATCAATCTATCTATCTATCTATATATCAATCTGTCTATTTCTTTGTCTAACAATCTATCTATCAGTAGTTATAAATCTATCTATCAATCTTTCTATCAATCTGTCTATTTATCTATGTATCTATCGATCTATTTATCTATCTGTCTATCTATTTTTTACATTATTTGTGTATATAACTACTGATCTACCTATCGATCTATATATATATCTATCTATCTATTTATCTTTCTATCTATCTATTTGTCTATATCTATCTATCTATATTTCTCTCAATCTATTTATCTATTAATCAATCAATCTAACTATCAATCAATCAAGCTATCTATCTATATATCTATTTGTATATATGTCTTTCTATCTATTTATTTGTCTGTCTTTCTATCTGCACATCTTTATGTCTTTCTATCTTTCTAACTATCTGACTATTTATCTATCTATCTATCTATTTAGCTACATACCTACCTATCTGAGTAACTATCTTTAAATATATATCTATTTATCTATCTTTCTATCTATCTATCTATCTATCAATCTTTTTGTCTATAAATATGTCTATCAATATATCTATCAATCAAACTATTAATCTATCTATGAAATATATCTTTCAACCTGTCATTTATATTTCTATCATTTTTTTAATCTGTCTATCTATCAATCTATATGTCTATTTGTCTATCTCTCTCTCTCTCTATATATTTATAATTTTCTATATATCTGTCTATTTATCTATCAATCTATTTATCTATCTATCAATCTATTTATCTATCTATCTATTTGTCTATCTATTTATTTGTCTATCTATATGTCTATCAACATATCATTCAACCTGTCTATCAATATGTATATCAATCATTTTATCAATATGTCTATCAATCAATCTATCAATTTGTTTATCTTTCTATCTATCTTTCTGTCTATCTATCTGTCCATCTATCTGTCTGTCTATCTCTTAATCTATTTATCTATTTATCTATCTATCTATCTATTAGTATATCTATCTATATATCTATCTGTCTATCTATCTAGTTATCTATCTAGCTATCTATTTATCTACATTTCTATCTGTATATGTTTTTATCTAACTACATGTCTATCTATATGTCTATCTATATATCTATCTACCTGTTTGTCTATATGTATATCTATTCATTTATCTTTATTTCTATTTCTCTATCCATCAATCTATATGTCTATCTATCTATCATTCTGTCTATCTTTTAAATTATCATTTTGTCTATCTATCTATCTATCTATCTGTCCATCTATCTCTCAATGAATCTATCTATCTGTCTATATTTATGTATATATATATATATATATCAATCTAATTATCTATCTATTAATCTTTAAATTTATCTATCCAACTTTTTATATATCTATCTGTTCATCTATCTATTAATTTATCTAATTATCTAATAATTTATCACACTATATATTTATCTATCTAGCTGCCTAATAATTTATCGATCTATCTATTTATCAATCTATTAAACTTTCTATATATCTAGTTTTCTATCTATCTATCTATATATTTCTATCAATATGTCTATCTATCTCACTTTGTATCTTTGTTTCAATCTATCTATTAATATGTCTATTAATCTTTCTATTAATATGTATATAAATCTTTATATCAATTTTTCATTTAATCTGTCTCTCAATCTAATTATCTATCTAAATATCTATTTATCTATTTGTCTCTCTGTCTATCTTTCTATCTATCTATATATCTATCTATCTCTCTATCTGTCTATCTATTTATCTTTATATATGTCTATCTGTCTGTCTATATATCTATTTATCTACATATATATCTGACTATCTATTTGTCTATTCATCCATCTATCTATCTATATATCAATCTATTTATTTATCTAACAATATATCTATCAAAATATCTATCAAATTGTCTATAAATCTATCTATCAATATTTCTATCAATATTTCTATCAATATTTCTATCAATATTTCTATCAAATTGTCTATAAATCTATCTATCAATATTTCTATCAATCTGTCTATGTATCTATATATCTATCTATATATTTATCTATATGTCTATCTATTGTTTACATTATTTGTGTCTCTATCTACCAATCTATCTATCTATAAATATATATATCTATCTATCTAGCTATCTATTTGTCTATATACATATCTTTCTTTCTTTCTCTTAATCTATCTATCTATTAATCAATCCATCTAACTATCAATCAATCTATCTATCTATATGTTTGTTTATATGTCTTTCTATCTATATGTCTGTCATTCTATTTGTATATCTCTATATCTTTCTATCTGTCTAACTATCTGAATATCCACTACAAGAAAATATTGATTTAGCTTGGGAATTTTAGCTAGGGATCAATCCCTAGCTAAATTGATAGGGATTAGCTTGGGAATAACAAGGGATTTATGTTTTTTCATTAAAATAAAAATTTGCAATGGATTAGGGACGGAATAATTTCGTAAATTCCACATCAGAAAAAAGTAGAGGATTTAGCAATGGATTAGCTACGGAGAAGCGACGGAAAATTTTCGTAAATTCCACTCAAGAAAAGCAGGGAATTTAGTGACGGATTTAGTGATTAAAAATTTTTCTAAATTCCGCTCAAGAAAAGTAGGGAAATTAGCGACGGATTTAGCGATGAAAAATTTTCATAAATTCTGCTCAAGAAAAGCCGGGACTTTAGCGGCGAATTTAGTGACGGGATTTCTCTAGCTAATAAAATGTGAAATTTAGCGACAAAATTTTTCTAGCTAAAAAAAACCAGAAATTAGCATGGATTTAGCGACAAAATTTCTTTAGCTAATAAATTCCAGAAATTAGCGACTGATTTAGCGACGAAATTTTTCTAGCTAATTAAATCTGGAAATTACCAACGGATTTAGTGACAAAATTTTCATAGCTAATAAAATCCAGAAGTTAGCTATGAATTTAGCGACAGAATTTCTCTAGCTAATAAAATATTGAAATTTGCAATGGTTTTAGTGACAGAATTTCACTAGGTAATTACATCCGTCACATAGCGACATATTTTAGCGACGGGATTCCCTAGTTAATTTCATTCTGAACATAGCGATAGATTTTAGCGACGTAATTTCTCTCGCAAATTACAACTCAAAAATATAGCTATGCATGTAGCGATAGAATTTCTCTTGCTAATTCATACTTAATATATCAATGGATTTTAGCGAGGAACCTCCCTAGCCAATTACTTCCTGAATATAGTGACAGATTTTAGTAACATAACTTTTCTAACTAATAAAATCTGGAAAATATCAATAGATTTAGCGAGGAAACTTCTCTAGCTATTTAAATCTAGAATATAGCGATGGATTTAGTGACTGAACTACCATAGCTAATTAAATCCCGAACATAGCGACGGAATTTCCCTAGCCAATATTTAATTATTAAATTTTTTTAATTTATTATTAATTTTAATATTATATTTAATTTTGTTTATTAAATTTATGTTAATGGTCTATAGATGAGTGATCCTTGAGAGTTACATTCTCCTCGTAAAATCATAAAAAATTAATATTATAAATAAATAATTTAAAAAATATAAAAATACAAAAAAAATTATATTAATAAGGGCTAAAATATCAATTTTTATGATGTATAAATTTTTTAAAAAATTATACAAAAAATGTTTCTAAAATTTTTAATTAAGAAACTTAAAAATTCGTATTAAAGCAATATTAAATAATTAATTCTATAAGTATAATAATTTATTTTGATATTTTAAAAATTAAATTAACCTACATTAAAAATTCTACTAATATAAATGTAAATTAATTCATTTTATGATAAAATAGCTGAATTGATGAATAGACTAGTAAATATTAATATGATTATTAGGATAAAAAAAATTTAATGATTATTGGAAACTTTTTTAAAAAATAATTAATAAAAAATTTAATAATTTTGAAATATAATAAAAATATAAATTTTTTCATTAAAGTTAAAAGAAAATAAATTAATATTTAAAAATAAATACATAGATATTTGCCCCTACTAAATTTTATAAGAATTAAACAATTGAGTAATATTTTTTCTATTAGCTTTTAACATTCAATCTTTATTAAAATAATTACAATAACTTTTTTTAATTATCTTATCACTTTGAGTAATTTTTTGATTTTTGAAAATTATAAATGATATCAAATAATATGAAATTTTATGCCTTTAAATTTATTACATATTATCTACATAAAAATTAATATGATGAATTTTTAAAAATTTATAACCATAAAATATAAATTTTTATATATTTTTTAACATTAAGAGTATTTTATAACTCTTAGGAGAGTAGCTAAAAGACAAATCATCTTTTCATATATGTCTTAGTATATGAAGTTTGTTAATTTTGTAGCTATTTGATATTTTTTTATAAGGCTAAAATATATATTTTTAAATTGTTTATATATTTATTGTTTAATTAATATTATAATAAAAAATTGTAAGGTATTTATTTTTAATTTGTACCATGCTACACACACATTAATTTAATTGAAAAAAATTTAATAGTAAATAAAATAAATGAGTCTTTTTGTATTATACATGCATACATACATACATACATACATACATACATACACATATATATATATATAATATTATTTATTTAATGTTTTTATAATTAAAAATATAAATATTTTGGAAATATATATAATTTGTTATTTAATGTTTATTTTGTCGAGATTAAGTCCTCCATCTAATACTCGACATTTTCAAAGAATAAGCGATGCAACTACTCCGCAGTCCTCCATCCTTCTCTCGACACCGATACAACATAAACATATTCGAATTAAGCTATAATTTATTATTGATTTAAGGTACGTTTTCTATCCTAATTCTTCATCAATTATCTTAATCCGTATTGATTCTATTAATTTTTTTTTCGAAATTCTTCTTCTTTAATCGTATACATTAATTTGATTATACTTATTGTAATACATACCTAATGCATTTGTGTTGTGTTGGGCAGTAGGTATGCTTATATAAACTTAATTTAAGTATACTTTTTTTAAATACATATTCTGTTAATTTAATTATACTTGGATTGCTTATATAAACTTAATCATATATAACACAAAAAATGGGTGTTTTGTGTTGGGTAGTGTGTATATAAAACATAAATATATAAGTATATTTTATTATATCTATAACTATAAAAATAGTTTACATAAACATAACTATATATATATTAATAACAACATATATTTAATATATATATATATATATCTATATATATCTATCATAATTTTATATATGATACATTCAATATACATGTCGTGTATTTTAGATATAATTAGTATTATACATATAACATTATATACATATTTTACACAAATAAAGATATATTGACTTTATGATAGGATTTTAATAATGTATATTTGAAATTTGTAAGTCATCATTATGAAATACACGTCTAATAAATTTGCATTATGAAAATATCTATTATTCCATAATGCTGTGCCTCCCCAATAGGTATAATTAAATTAATATCTGTAAACTATATTTTATACATGGCTTTATGTATAGGGAAAAACACACACTCTTATAAAAATGTAAGTGTATTTAATATATGTAATTTTAAAGTATAGTCACATTAATATCTGTTAACGTCAAATTAATATCTATAAACATTTATTTACCATTTTTCAATTAGTTCAAATTAAAATGGGCTTTATGTATATAGATACTAATTTGCAAGACATTTAAATACATGTATATATTTGACTATATTTTAATTACTATGTTTAATTAAATGCTGCATAGGCTTTCTTATAAATACCCTAGCATTGACTATCAATATGATTCATACTGGAATAAAATATATAAGATATCCAGCTCATCTGACATACATTATTTCCTACATGAATTGATGTCGATGATTTTTTGATGGGTTTGAGATGTTCCACCTATATGGATGAGTAGATCTAACATATTTTATTACTGCTATAGCCATTAACTCATAAATTGTATACCCATGGACTTGATACTTTTTACTTATTGTAAACTAACCACTGAATTGTTTACTTGAGTAAATACTAGAAACTATTTACTTATTGTAAGCTTAGATAATGAAGAAACTTTGATAATTAATCCAAATAATCAATATCTATAAAATGATAATCTAGAATATATATAAATTCTCGCATTACAACTATAAAATTATGGGTGTTTGAGAAATCATTCTCTTTGGTACACAATTACTTTCCTTCACATACCTTGTAAGCTATCCTTGGAGTCCAAGGTGCTAAACCACTTCAGTTCACTAACATGATCTTCACATATTTCACTTTCTTGGATTGTCTCAGCACTTGTTCTTAAATAATTACAAAATTTTAGCTTTCTCTAGTTCTAAAGCTATATCAATAATTTTCTCATATATGATTGCTTGATAAATATCAACATCTGAATTCAATTCTTAGCCATTTTCCAAAAAGGTCAATTTTTTTCATTGTTATTCATAATTTAGAAAACAAATTTTACTAAGTTCTCAATATTAGTAATATATTAAGGAACAATCACACTAGCTTGAGTTAATCTAAAAAAACTTTTCATGTCCTTTTTCTTCAATGGGAGGCTTGAAATTGTTAAAACATTACTATATAGCTTATAAATTATGCAACTATTTTTCTAAGCATCAGTTAATTTTTTTCCCTCAAGCTTTAGTTCATCCATTATCATAATTTCTTATATAAATTCTTTAGTCCTTTGCTGTTCAACCATTACTAGGAAATGTTTTGCTTGATCCCTTACTAATTTTCACAAAATACTTATTAGTTAGTTGCATCATTTCTTTCATAAATAGGCATTACTCTATCACACCATTGGAGTCTTCAAGTGGATGCTAGAATTTTCACCACTGGAGGAGTCCTCTATCACACCGGTATGGTTTTCATTACCCAAACTCCCTATACATTTGTTTAATAAGTAATCTCTCTACTCAATTGCTTGCTGTTTGGGTACTTCGCTTCTATTGGATGAAGCCACGGCTTTGATAACGAGGCCAAGCATGGCTAGAATATGCGTGGAAACTGACCTCAAGTCTCCCCCTCCGAAGAGGGTGTGGATAGGCACTAACCTTGCTAATGGTTTCTGGCAGGAAACTATCCCAGAGGCCATGTCATTTTACTATCGAAGTTGTCTTAAACTAGGGCATGGGCAGGATGACTGCATGATGTGGAAATGGGGAAAGAGAAATAGAAAGGAAAAAGAAGTATGGGTGAGAAGGAGTAGAGGGGAGAACATGTGTGATGGGGTACAAAAACAGAGCTTAGAACAGTGGATAGAGGAGGGAGATTCCCGAGAAATAGGAAGGAAGGAGGTTAATGAAGCAGAGTGGGGGAGGTGGAAAAGAGGCAGGGGAGAAGGGGTGGTAGAATATAGTGAAGAGGGAACATAAATGAGGGAAAGGGGGGGTGAGATGAGACAGAGAAAAGTCCTAGGAAGGAAGAAGAGAGAAGAGATTAGAAGGTGGCTTGAAGAGAAGAAGTGGGTTATTGGGGCAGAAAAAGGGGGAAAAGATAACATGATAAATCTTAGAAAGAATAGGATGGGACTTAGAGGTGAAGCACATATAAAAGAGAATATGAAGCCTTATAATTGGGAGGATGATGATTTACTTTCGGAAGAAGAGTCGGAGGCGAAAAGTTGGCCATGCATTAATAACAAAAAAGAGGGAGGTAATCTGATTTATTATTTTTTTTATGAGGATTTAATATCTTCAAAGTAGGAAACGCACAAGGATAGCCTACATGATAAACAATCAGCAATAGAAAAAATCAAGCAAATGGGAAGAAGCTTAGAAAAGATTAGCGTACTAAAGAAATTTGAAATAGTACTGTCTAGCTCAAGTAAGTCCATTAGAAATAAAAAAAAATACAAAAATTTGAAGTATGAAAGCAAATGCATTACAAGAGCTCAAGCTAGGGATACATAAATATGTTTAACAGCTTGTTTTGGAATATAAGAGGAGTGGCGAATGCTCCAACGATAAATAGAATTAAAAGATTAATTAAAATCCATTATTTAAAAATTGTCATTCTAGCTGAACCAATGGCAGATAGAAATCAATTAGAGAAATATAAAGGAAAGATTGGATTAGATAAGGCTTTCTCAAACCGTAACAGTAAGTTATGGGTTATGTGGAGAAAGAACGTAGATTTAGAGGTAGTTGCAGAAGATGAGCAAATAATTACTTTTAATTTCCAAAAATAGCCAACAGCATTTTTCTCGGTAGTCTATGCGAAGAGTACGAAGGAGGGAAGAAAACCCCTATGGGAGGAGATGGGGAGTTTAGCCGCAAGAAACTCCACGTGGATCATCGGAGGAGATTTTAATGCGATTAGAAACATCATTGAGAAAAAAGTTGGAAGATAGCCGGATAAGACAACAATAGCCTAGTTTAATGAGGCTATTGCTAGAGCGAATCTGTTGGAAACAGACTTCTTAGGATCGAATTACACATGGTGTAATAACTGGAGAAAGAGAGGGGTAACTTGGTCCAGGCTAGACAAGTTCTCTTTAACTCGCAATGGCTGGATAAGTTGGGAGGAATAAAGGTGAAACATTTAAATAGAACCTACTCAGTTCATAGCCCACTTTTGTTATCCTTCCAAGAAAGCAAGAGTAGACATAAAGGCTTCGTCTTTCAAAATATGTGGGGATTGCATAAGGAATATGATAAAGTAATAAGGGAAACATGGAAGAGTTCATTCTTGGGGAACCCGATACAAATCCTAGCTAAAAAACTACGTAGCTTAAGATGGACTTTGAACAAATGGAATAAGGAGGTATTTGGAAATTTAAATAAAAAAATTCAGGAAGCTGAACAGGAAGTGGATACTTTAGAAATAAAATATGAACAAACTTCTAGTCAAGAGGATAGAATAAAACTCAATAAAGCTAAAGCAGAATTGAGACTCAAAATGCACATGGAGGAAGTCTTCTGGAGGCAGAGGGCAAAAGTTAAGTGGTTAAAAGACGGAGATAAAAATACAAATTTTTTTAATGCAATGGCAAACATTCAAATTCAAAAAAGTAAAATAAAATGGTTGAGGTCAACAAATGGGGATTGGATAGAAATGGAGGAGGAGATAAAATATATATTACATAATCACTTCAAAAATGTCTTATGCGGACAAGGCATGGTTAGAAAAAATAAGTTAATGGGAAACATTATAAAAAGAGTCTCAGAAAAGGAGAATGATCTTTTAGGTGAATCTCTGAAGGAAGAAGAACTTAAAGAAACAGTATTCAGTGCAGACAAAGATAGTGCTGTAGGTCTGAATGGATGGAATAATGGTTTTTTTCAATGAAGTTGGGATATCATTAAAACTGATCTACTTGCAGCCATTGAATGGATCTTTGTAGGTGCTGAAATTCCAAAATCTTGGGCTATTTCCTTCATTGTGTTGATACCTAAGAAAGATAACCCGCAGAGGGAGGAGGATTATAGACCAATTAGTCTATGTAATTCTATTTTTAAAATTTTAACTAAAATATTACAGAATAGAATAAGCAATATTCTCCCTAATACTATAATGCCTAAGCAGGTAGGTTTTGTAAAAAACAGATTGATGGTGGAAAATATAAACTTAGCATCAAAAATGATGAGAGAAGTAGGAACAAAAGTGAGAGGATGAAATGTTATTCTAAAATTGGATTTGGCTAAAGCTTTCGATGGAGTAGAATGGGATATTTTATGTTATCTCATGAGAAAGTTGGGTTTCTCAGAATACTGGATAGATTTGATGTATAGGTGTGTCTCAAGTGCATGGGTAAAACTTATAGTAAATGGACAGGTAAGTGGTGAATTTAAACCAACAAGAGGACTCAGGCAGGGAGACCCTCTCGCCCCTGCTTTATTCAATATATATTTAGAACTATTTATAGTTAGCTTAAAAGAGGAAATGAGAAGCAGTAAAATCGTTGCTTTCAAGCAGCCCAGGCATACTCCTCCTGTGAATTGTCTGGCATATGCGGATGATATTATCATATTCACAAATGCCAATAGTAAATCATTGAAAAATATGATGATATTTTTGCAGTTTTTGGAGGAAGAAACAGGACAAGCATTGAATAAGAATAAATGTCAATTTCTTACGTACAAAAACACATCAAAAATTACCTCTCAAAGGATTAGTAGAATCACAAGTTTCGTGCAAGCAAAGGGTGCTCTTATATACCTAGGATGCCCAATATATGAAGGAAGGGTGAAGGAGGCATACATATCATTCTTAGTGGATAAGATTAGAAATAAAATCACGAGTTGGAAGGTGAATCTATTAAGTATGGCAGGAAGAATTACACTTTTAACACATGTACTTCAAAGTTCTCTAATTCACGTTTTAATGTCGACGCAGCCACCAAAAAGCATAGTTAAAAAAATAGAAAGAGAAATGGAAAATTTCTTATGGGGGAAAAAAGAAGGAAAAAACAAGCTTCTCTACAAAAAATGGCAAGATTTATGTTACCCTAAGGAAGAAGCTGGATTAGGATTCTCCACACTAGAAGATATAACTAAAGCATGGGCTTGCAAGAACTAATGGAGAGTAAAAGAAAATGGGAGTCTTTGGGCTGCATATATAAATGCTAGATATGGGCTTGGGGATAAGCTGGTTAACTTTAGAAAGGCGTCAAAAAGTTGGAAATTAATGAATAAACAAAAACATATAGTAGAAAATCAGGCGATTCTGACAAGTAAAGATGGAAAATGGAAGCTCAATGCTCAAGGAATTTTCACATTAAAGAGCGCAAAAAATTTAGTAAGAAGAAAAAGGCAGTCGCAAGATATTTACGAAAGATTATGGTTAAAATAGATCACACAGAAAATTAATATATTTGTGTGGAAACTTCATGCAAAAGTCATACAGGTAGATGAGAATATACAAAGAAAGGGAATAAGGCTAGCCTCTAGATGTGAATGTTGTAGAAAGGAGACAGAAAGTATTAAGCACTTATTTTCTACAGGAACAATAGCTGATAAATTGTGGGGAAGACTAGAAACAGAAGCATAAATTAAAACAGAAGCAGAAAAAATCTTATTGATAGATTAGAAAGTTGGGATCAAAACCGCACCAAGGATAAAATTCTCAAATTGCTTCAGACAATATATCCCTCATATTACAATATGGTGCATATGGAAAGCCAGAAATAAAAGTCATTTTGAGAATATTCGATGAGATATGAGAACATCTTAGAAGAGATTAAAAGAGAAAGC
Organism: Sapria himalayana; assembly: GCA_029783825.1. Classification (NCBI taxonomy): domain Eukaryota; kingdom Viridiplantae; phylum Streptophyta; class Magnoliopsida; order Malpighiales; family Rafflesiaceae; genus Sapria; species Sapria himalayana. Next base: position 741,060 of record JAREIK010001916.1, read on the forward strand.
GCATTCATAACGGCATGCTACCTGATAAAACTAAAAAATAAGGACATTGATGAAAAAAAGTCATGGGGCCTTTCCACTAGCCTTAGAAACCCACTAGCTTTTAAAATTATTAAGTGGAGAAAGTCTCTAAAAGACTACCTTATCCTAAATACAAATGGAAGTTTTAAAAGAGACATGGGAATGACATGAGGTGGAGGAGTAATAAGAAATGAGGAAGGTAGAGTAATTAAGGCATTTACAATGAGAGGAATAGCCTCTTCAGTTTTGCACTCAGAAACAATGACCCTATATATGGGTCTTCAAATTTGCAAAGAAAATGGGTTCAGCAAAATTCAAATATAGGTAGACTTGAGTCTTTTAGTAGACCTAGTGAAAGAAAAAATAGAGCTATTGACGTTAGATGAAGATATTAATAAGATAAAAAAATTAGTAATTGAAATCAAAGGAAAAATTATTCACATATTTAGGGAAGCTAATGCGCTTGTAGACAAATTAGTAGAGGAAGGTATGGGGAAAAGTTTTCAGGAATTCGATGAGAATAACATTCTAGATAAGTATAAAGGATTGATAAGACTTGACAAAATAGGATTTCCTTATATTAGAGTTCAAAATTAAAAGAATAAAACAAAATTTAAAAAAAATTAGTGGAATAACTTCTTACTTTGGTATATGATTTTTGTTTCTCTTTATTGCACTCTATTGTAGTTTATAAAGAAAAATGTAGGCAGTGGCAAGGCATAACTGAAAATCTTCCTAGTCCTGATGGGGGAAAAGGGCCAGCCTGAAGAATGAGAAACATTTAAAAAAAAGAGGCACTGAGCAGGATATCTGTAGAAGGCCTCCTAAAAAAGCCCCAACAGGGAAGCAGATGCAAGTTGGTAAGGGTATAGATGCGATAATATAACCTATAGTGTACTGGTTGTATTGGGATGTTAGATTTTGTAGGAAAAACATTCAAGGAACATACCAAAAGGGTGCTTTAGTATTGATGACAGCTGAATTTATCTTCTCTAAGTATTGCTTGTAATTTGTTGAATTTGAAGTGTAATGAGCTAGAAAATATAGTCTGTAACTTGCTATTAATAATGTTAAAGGTGGAAGGAGTCTGTATAGGCAGTATATGTGCCTGTATGAGTCTGTAAGGGTAGCCTTCATACAGCAAAGCCAATAGAAGGGACACAGGAGTGAAGCTTCAACAAGTTCACAGAGTGATAAAGGAAGAGTCTGAATATACACCTCTAAGAACCAAGGAGACCTGTCAAGTAGTGGAGCTCAGTAAGGCATCAACGGGGTGAAGGGTCAACAAAAAGCCAAGTATATGGAGCAGCGAGAGGTGATGTTGAAAAAGCAAAGTTAAAGAGCCAAATAAAGTTATGAAAGGCAGGAAAAGATTACAAACATAGTTTGAACAAAAAAGTCCAAAAAAGTGCATCAAAACTAGCAAACATTCTTCATAATGCATAGTTAAATGAAGAGAATCAAAAGTATAAATCCATAGAGCTAGGCTTTATCTTTTATTGTTAAGAAATGGTGTAAAAGGGAAAATGGTAGTATTAGTTTGTACAAATGGTATTCCTTCGCCAAAAGAGAGGGCATAATAATAAAACAAACCTTAATAAAAATAGGCATTACTCTATTAATCTCTCACACTCTCTCTCAATCTATCTCTCTCTCTCTCTCTCCCCCCCATCTCTTTTCCTCTCTTTCTCCCTCTCTCTCTCTCTCCATCTCTTTCTCTCTCTCCATCTATATATATATATATATATATATACATATATATATATATATATATATATATATATCTCTCTCTCTCTCTCCATCTCTCTCTCTCTCTCCATCTCTCTTTCTATATATCTCTCCCCATCTCTTTATCCCTCTCCATCTTTCTATCCCACTCCATCTCTCTATCCCTCCCCATCTCTCTCTCTCTCTCCATCTTTCTCTCCATCTCTCTCTCTCTCCATCTCTCTCTCTCCATCTCTCTCTCTCTCTTCATCTCCCTCTCTCTCTCCCCATTTCTCTCTCCATGCCTCTCTCTCTCTCCATCTCTCTCTCTCTCTCAATCTCTCTCTCTCTCCATCCCTCTCTCTCTCCATTTCTCTCTCACTCTCTCTGATTCTCTCTCTCTCACTCTCTCTGATTCTCTTTCTCTTTCCATCTCTCTCTCTCTCTCTCACTATCTCCAATTGTCTCTCTCTCTCTCTCTCCATCTCTCTGTCTCTCTCCATCTCTCTCTTCGTCTCTCTCTCTCTCTCTTCGTCTCCCTCTCCCTCCCTCTCCCTCCCCCGTCTCTCTCTCTCACTTACTCTCCCTCCCTCTCCCTCTCTCTCTCTCTCAACTTTTCCTATGCCACAATAATGAGATGTCTTACATAATATCATTATTTATTTTGATCATATTGTAGGTTTACATTATTTTCTCTTTACTTGAAATGTGTGGAAATGTGGATTCAACTTTAAATATGACTATTTTTTTATTATTCATGTGTTGGATGAAATCATTTCAGATATCTCATAATTTATTCTTAGTATTTCATGAGAAAGATCACCTTATAAATTGAAATAACAGGCAATGGAAACAAATTAACATATTATAGTTATGGAGACCGAAATGAAAAAGAAGAATGAGCAGATATCTCATTTGAAGGAATAAATATATGTAATTAAAGAACAGAAGAATGAGCAGTATACTAATTTGATGGAATAAATGCAAGAAATTAAAAAATTAATGATGAGATGAAGAAAATTAAGAATGTAATGCAACTGCAGATGTCCTATATTGAGTCAGAGTTAGCGGTAATGAAGCAACAAATAGCATTCCGAGATCCAGATGCGAAACCACACAGGAGAGGCTAGAATTCCCTACAAATTATGAGGATGATTTCATATGAGAATTATTTCTGAACTGTTATTTATTTTTGTCTATCTGTAGCAAATAATTATGATATTTTTTTGAAGGTTTAAATTTTTTTATTTTGGTTTAGTTCTTTGCTTTTCCAATTAACTTAATTATGAATTAGCGGTTGTGGTGGCATCAGCGCCAGCGGCGGCAGCACCGGCAGTGGCGGCAGCAACTATAGCACTAGCAACGATGGTAGTGGTGGCAGCAACTGCATCACTACCAACGGCGGCAGTAGCTGCAACACCGGCAAATGTGGCACCAGCTATAGCATTGACAGTGGTGGTAGCAGCTAAAGCACCAGCAAAGGTGGCAGCACAGGCAGTATCAGTAGCAGTGGCAACAATGGCAACAATAGTAGCACAGCGGCAGCAGAAGCAGTAGCAGCAATGGTAGTAGCAGCGGCAGTAGTAGCAGTAGTGGCAGCGGGAGCAGTAGCGGTAGCAAGGCAGTGGTGGTAGCAGCTGCGGTAGCAAGGCACCAGCGGCAGCAGCAGTGGCAGTGGTAGTGGCAGTGGCAGTAATGGTAGTAGTGGCAGTGCTAGCGGCAGTAGTAGCAATGCCAGCGGTAGTAGTAGTGGCAGCGGTAGCAGTGGCAATGCCAGTGGCAGTAGTAGTGGCAGCAGCAATGGGAGCGGCAGCAGCGGCAGGAGTGGCAACGAAAGTGGGATAGCAGTAATGACGACAAATGTGGTATATACGAACGTAGATAGTCAGTATATACGTACATATAATACTACAATATTTTATGTACATATATACGTAATATTTATGTACTCAGTTTATGTATATACATAATACTATAGTTTATATGTACATATACTACAGTAATATATGTACGAGTAAAATACTAATATATATGTACATATTTACTATAGTAATATATATTTATTAAAATATAGTTTTTTTAATTAAATTTGATTTGATTGAGTGGTATAAATTTTCTTACAGATATGGTATCGCATTGTTTCTCATATGAAGCTTGTATAAGTGAAGGGATTTTTCAACAGATATGACGTATCATGACTCGTACAGCTTTTACGTAGCAAAAGTTGGTGATCGGAGGAGCAGAGGGAGAGAAAGCAACGTCAATGCATGGTTAAATTATACTTTATGCACAGTCGGTAGATACATTGATTAATAAGATGTAATATAATTTATTATTTTTTTGTTTTAGTTATTTAAAATATTGTATTATAATAAGTTATTAAATGAAGTTTTTTTATTTAATTTAAATTTTTCATTTATAGTTTCTATTTTTATTAAATTTAATATAAAAATATTAAATTATTTAATTAAAATTTTGTCGAAACTGTATTACAATCAACTTTAATTTGTGTTTGTTCATGTCAATAAAAACTATTTATATATATATGTGAATATGTTTGTGTGTCTATAGATTTTTTGGGTAGAGTTTTAACCTATTATAGGTATGTAAAAGACTAGTATCAGTAGTGGTAGTAGTGGTAGCGGTGGCAGTGACAACATCAGTGGTAGTGGCGGTAGCACCGGCAAAAGCAGTAGCACCGGCAGCACCAACAGTGGCGCCAGCATTGGCAGTGGCGCTAGCACCAGAAGCACATGCAGCGGCAGTGCACCAGTAGTAGTGGCGGTAGCGGTAGTAGTGGCGTCAGTGGTGGTGGCGGTAGTAGCACCGATAATGGGCAGCACCGGCAGCAGCGCCACACTAGCAGCACCAGCACACCGACAACACCGGTGACAGTGGTAGTAACAACGGTAGCCACGGCACTGGTAGTGGTAGTAGTGGTAGGAGCAGCAGCAACAACAAGAGTAGCACAATGGCAACAAATGCAATATATACGTACGTATATAGTCAGTATATACGTACATATAATTCTACAGTATTTATGTACATATATAGTGAGTATATATGGACTCAGTATATATGTATGCATAATACTAAAGTTTATATGTAAATATACTGCAGTAATATATTAACAAGTGAAATGCTAGTATATATGTACATATTTACTGCAGTAATATATATTTATCAAAACATAGTTTTTTTTAATTTATTTTGATTTGATTGAGTCGTTTAAATTTATTACAGATGTGGTGCCGCATTATTTAACATACGAAGATTGTATTAGTGAAGGGATTTTTCAACAGACATGAAGCACAGTTACTCAGACAGCTTTTTCACAGCAGAATGTTTGTCATCGGAGGAGCAGAGGGAGAGAAAGCAACGTTAATGCATCGATAGTTTATGCACAGTCGATAGATACATTGATTAATAAGATATAATATAATTTTGTTAATTTTTTGTTTTAGTTATTTAAAATATTGTATTAGAATAAGTTATTAAATCAATTTTTTTGTTTAATTTAAAATTTTAACTTATAGATTCTGATTTTATTAAATTTAATATAAAAATATTATTTAATTAAATTTTAGTTTAAGTTGTATGACAATCAACTTTAATTTGTGTTTGTTCATATCTATACTAACTATTTTTATATATCCGTGAATATGTTTGTGTGTCCTCAAATATTTTGGGTATAGTTGTAGCCTATTATAGGTATGTAAAAGCCTATAATCAATAGTAGTAGCAGCAGCAACAGTGACAATTGCGGCAGTGATGGTAGCAGTGACCGTGACGGCAGTGGTGGTGGCTACAAAAGAAGCAGTGGCGGTAGTAGCGGTAGTGGTGGCTGTGGCACCGGCGGAAGCAGCAACAGCAGCAGGGGCAACAGTGGCATCGGCGGGAGTGGTGGGAGAAGTGATAACAGAGGCAGCGGCAGCAGCGGCAGTAGTAGAGGTTGCACCCGAAGTAGCATTGGCAGTGACGATAGCAGCGGCAGCACCGAAAGTAGTGGCAGCAGTGGCAGAGGTGGTGGCGACAGTGGTGGTAGTAGCAGCGGCGATGGTAGTAGCGCTGGCAATAGTGGTAGCGGCATTAGTGGCAGTAGTGGTAGCTATGGCATATAGTGGCAACACCGATAGTGGGGGTAGCGGCGGTAGCTGTGGCGGCTACATTGGCAGTAGTGGCGACAGTAGAGGCAGCGTCAACAATGATGACAACAGCAGTGGTATTAGCAGTGACAACGGCAGTGACAGTGGAGGCAGGAGCGGCAGTGGTAGCGAGAGTAGCATCAACAGCAACAAATGCAGTATATACGTACGAATAAATTTAGTATATACGTACATATAATATGATAGTATTTTATGTACGTATATACTGAGTATATTTGTACTCAGTATATATGTACACATAATACTGTAGTTTTTATGTACATATACTGTAGTAATATATGTACAAGTGAAATGCTAGTATATATTTACATATATACTACAAGATTATATATTGATCAAAGCATATTGTTTTTTATTTTAATTTGACTGACTGGTTTAAATTTCTTACAAATATGATACTACATTGTTCCTCATACAAAGATTGTATAAATGATGAAATTTTTAACTAGACAATATGTACCGTGACTCGGACAGCTTTTTCACAGTAGAAAAATGGTTATCACAGGATTAGAGGGAAAGAAAGCAATGTCAATGAATAGATATATTATATTTTATGCACTATCGGTAGATACATTGATGAATAAGATGTAATAAAATTCTATTTTTTTTATTTCAATTATATAAAATATTGAATTAGAATAAGTTATTAAATGATTTTATTTTTTGTTTATTATAAATTATTTATAGTTTCAATTTTTATTCAATTTGATTTTAAAATATTAAATTATTTAATTAAAAAATTTAAAATAAATTAAATTCTGAAAATAGTTTTGAAATTAAAATAGCTAGGGAAAAATCCCTTGCTAAATTTGCAAGGAAAATCTTTATTTTAACAACAGATTTTTCTCTCTCTACATTTATTTAGCTAGGGACTATTTCCGTTGCTAAAATTTAGCGACCATCACTTTAGCTTGGGAATCTTTCGTCACTTTTTGTTTAGCGATGGAATATCTCATTTAGTTTGCTAATTTAGATAGGAAATTTGTTTTTTTAGCAAGTGATTTTTCCGTTGCTAAATTTTTAGCTAGGGATATTTTTCCTTGCTAAATTTTAGTGACCAGCACTTTAGATAGGGAACTGATCCATCGTTAATCCATTGCTATATCCCATTTAGTGACGAAAAATGCTCATTTAGCTAGGGAATTGTCCCTAAATATATGAAATTTTTCTTGTTGTGATCTATCTATCTATCTATATACTTACCTATATTAGTATCTATATTTGTATATATCTATGGATCTATCTTTCTGTCTATCTGTCTGTCTATCTATTTGTCTATCAATCTGTCTATCAATCTGTCTATTAATATATCTATCAATCTAATTATCAATCACTCTATCAATTCTATCTATCAACCTAGTTGTGTATATTTCTATCATTTTTTTAATTTATTTATTTATCTATCTATCTATCTATCTATCTATCTGTCTATCTATCTATTTTCAATCTATATTTATATTTTTCTAACTATCTGTCTATTTATATGTATATCCATCTATCTTTTTGTCTATCTATATGTAAATCTATTTGTCTATCTTTTTATCTATCAATCTATCTATTTATCTATCTATCTGTCTATCAATCTGTCTATCAACCTATCGTTCAACCTATCTATCAATATATATATCAATCATTTTATCAATATGTATATCAATCAATCTGTATATCTTTCTGTCTATCTATCTGTCTATATATCTCTCAATCTATCTATCTGTTTATCTATCTATCTATTAGTATATCTATCTATCTTTCTAGCTATTTATCTATCTGTCTGTCTGTCTATCTATTTGTCTATCTATCTATCTATCTATCTATTTATCTACATTTATATCTGTATATGTTTTTATCTAACTACATGGCTATCTATATGTCTGTCTATCTGTCTGTCTATTTGTATATCTATTTATTTATCTTTATTTATATTTCTCTGACTATCAATCCTTATATCTATCTATCTATCATTCTGTCTATCTTTTAAATTATCATTTTGTCTATATATCTATCTTTCTTTCTTTCTATCAATCTATCTCGCATTGAATCTATCTATCTGTCTATATTTATGACTATTTATCTATATATATATATATATATATATATATATATATATATTTATCAATCTAACTATCTATCTCTATATCTTTCAAACTATATATCCAATTTTATATCTATCTATCTGATTATCTATCATTCTATCTATTTATTAATCTATCTAACTATCTAATAAATTATCAAACTATTTATTTATCTATCTAGAAGTCTAATAATCTATGAATCTATCTATTTATCTATCTATTAAACTTTTTGTATATCTAGTTTTCTATCTATCTATCGATCTATCTATATATTTCTATCAATATTTTTATCTATCTCACTTTCTATCTATGTTTCAATCTATCGATTAATATGTCTATTAAGCTTTCTATTATTATGACTATAAATCTTTATATCAATCATTCTATTAATTTTTCTATAAATCTAATTATCTATCTAAATATATATCTATCTATGTGTATATCTATCTATCTATCTATTTATATATCTATCTATCTATCTGTCTATCAATATATCGATCTTTCTATATATTTGTATATCTTTCTATCTATCAAATAATCTATATATTTATATATATATATCTATTTATCTATCTATCTTTCTATCTATCTATTTATATATCTATGAACTATCTATCTTTCTATCTTTCTATCTATCTATCTATCTATCTATGTATCTATCTAAAAATTTGTTATCTATCTGTCTATCTATATATCAATCAATCAACCTATCTATCTATCAATCAATCAATCAATCAATCAATATGTCCATCAATTTGTCTATTAATTTATCTATTAAATTTTTTATCAATCTACCTATCAATCAGTCTATCAATCTATCTATTTATTTGTATATCTATCTATCTATCTATTTGTCTATCAATTTAGCTATCTATTTATCTACAGAACTATATATTTATCTATTTGTCTATCTATATATCTATCTATTTATCTATCTATCTTTCTATCTATCTAGATTTTATATATCTATCTATATTTTATATATCTATCTATCTTTCTATCTATCTATGTATTAATCTGATCTATCTATCTATCTGTTTGTCTGTCTTTCTTTCTAAATCTCCAAATATTTATCTATCTCTCTATCAATCTGTATATCAATCTCTCTCTATCTATCTTTCTATATGTCAAAATATTTGTATATCTAGATGTATGTCTATCTATCTATTTGTATGTCTATATTTCTATCTATCGATCTTTCTATCTGTATATCTATCTATCTATCTTTATGTCAATCTATCTGTCTATCAATATATCTATAAATCTATCTATCAATCTGTCTATCTATCTTGTCTATCTTCTGTCTATCTATCTGTATATCTATATATCATCCATCTTTTTATTTATCTATCTTACTATCTTTATATCTGTCTATATGTCTATCTATTTGTCTATCTATCAATTTATTTGCATATCTATCTTCCTATCTATTTGAAAATCTATCGGTCTATCTATCTAGATTATTTGAATGCATTAATAGAATCTATTATAATAGGTAAAGCATGATTAGAAAAATGGTAGCTTCGATAAGCTCTTTTAATCCTTCCTCATGCCTAGTTACTCTTTAGGTTGTGTTTTATTGGATAGAATTGAAGTGGGATATGATTTGATGATAGTAAAACAAAGTAGGATTAATATTCTCATCTTGGATTTAAAAATTTTATGAATTAGCATGGAATAAACTTAGAGTTTATAGTCATTTATAAGTAACTACTAATTATAATTGATATATTTTCAAATCCAATTTTCAATTTCTTGTGGAATTGAAATAATGGATGTATATGTTCTTCCATTTGGTCTTCAATTTCATGACTTATTCAAATGTTAAAATAGATATATTTTTCTATCTAATAAGATATCACATCTTTAAGTGATGAAAAAAATCCGTCCAAACACTACGAACAAAAAGTCTCGAATTCAAGATTTATCATGCACGATCTCTTCAATCTTTTAAGGTAAGATTGTATGATAAGATATTGGTAAGATTTGTTTTCTTATTTAGCTTTCATATTTTAAATGATTCTATATATTAGGATAAGATAAGATAGATATGTAGATCACATTCATGCCCAAGTACAGAAGGCTCTCGCTCTAACAAGATATATAAAAAAAACAAATATCTAAACAATTTTACCCAATAACTTTGAAGAGACTATGTTTGAAGAGACTCTATAATACAAAAGTTTCTCAAGTGATCAATCATCTTAAAATATTATTCTCTCATAAATAAATTTAACTTCAAAGTTATTAAGAAAACCAATATTAGTATTTATATAATTACACAACACAATTGTAAAAGATAATATATGCAATGAAAATAATAAACCAAAATACCTATATGCAATCCCTCATCCTTCTAATCCTACCACCCAAAGATTAGTAATATGAAATAATTTTAAAGCCATAAAATTTAATATTATTTGATATAATTTATAATTTATAAAATTTCAAATATTACTTAAAGTGAGCATATCATTAAAAAAAGATATATTTATTATTTTAAAAAAAAACATAATATTAAAAGCTAATAGTAAAAATCTTACTCAATTATTTAATTCTTATAAATTTTAGTAGGTAAAAATAAAACTTGAATTTAAATCAACCAATGGGCAAATTTAATTTTTTTAGAACAAAAAAATATCATTAGTAATATTCTAAATAAATCTTTTAAACCCTAAAAAATACTTGAAGTGTTATTTTTATAACCACTCGGGAATATTTTTTTAAATCATTAAATTTTTTTTGATGTAATTAAAACATCTACGTATTTATCTTTAAATATCAAATTATTTTCTTTTAAATTTTATGAAAAATTTATTTTTTTTTTATAATTCAAGCTTTTTAAATCTTTTAGTAATTATTTTTTAATAAGTTTCCTATAATCATAAATAATATTTTTTTAACCTTAAATAATATAAATATTTACTTTTTTATTTATTAATTCAGATATTTTTGTAAATATTTTTTATTTAATCATACAATTAATTATTTTAGCTTTTATTAGTATAAATTTTTATGTATGTTCATTTATTTATTAAAATATATTTAAAAATGAGTATAATTATAGAATTAATTATCTACAATTTTTTAATACAAATATTTAAATTTCATAATAAAAATTTTAGAAAATTTTATCTATAATTTTTTTAAAAATTTTATAATAATTAAAATTGTTATTTTAGTCTTTATTAATATAAAATTTTTTCATATTTATATATTTTTGAAATTATTTTTTTATAATATCATATTTTTATAATGATTTGAGGAGGTGTCTTTCATGGATTCCTCATCCATAGATGATTAAAAAGCTTCAATATACAAAATTACAACAAATAGTAAAAAAATAATATATAAAAATAAAAAATAAATTAGTATAGATTAGCGACAGAAATAATCCACAGCTCAAATAATTAGGGAAAATTCCCTAGCTAAATGCATATATTTTGTGAAAATTTTTATTTAAGGACTAATCGCTTGCAATTAATAAATAATCATGAAAATGTTTTTTCAGATAATTATTTAGTGATGGAATTTGTCTCAATCTAATTAACTAGGGAAAGTTCATCGCAAAAGATATTGCTAAAATTGCATCTAATCTTTGTGCGAAAATCTACAATAATATTAACTTGGGATATTTTTCAATTGAATGTTTCCATCTCTAATCTATCACAAACTGATCACAAATTTGTAATTCAATGTAAAATCTAACATCTCTTGATATTCCCTAGCTAATCCCGTGCAAATTAGATAGGAATTATTTTTCTAGCCAAATATTTAAAGTTAAATAAATATTTTATTATTCTGTTTTTTTATCTATTTGTCTATGTATTTATTTATCTATTTGTATATCTATATGTCTATCTATTTATATATTTATTTATCTATGTATATGTCTAACTATTTATCTTTCTTTCTTTATTTCTAGCTATTTTTCTATCAATTAATCTATCTATATGTCTATATATCTGTCTATCTTTCTATCTATTTATGTATCTATCTATCTATTTATCTATATATCTAACAAAATTTCTAACTAACTAACTATCTATTTGTCTATCTATCTATCTAACAATCTATATATATATATCTATCTATCTGTATGTCTATCTATTTGTCTATCTATCTATCTATATATCTATTTATACATCTATCTATCTAACAATTTATTTTTCGATCTATCTATCAAGCAATAATTCAATCTATCTATCTATTTGTTTGTCTGTCTATCTATATGTTTATAAATCTATTTATATATCTATCTATGTACCTATCTATATATCTATTTATTTGTGTATCTATTTGTGAATCTATTTTTTTATCTATATATCCATCTATCTATTTATCTATATATATATATATATCGATCTATTTGTTTATCTATTTGACTATCTATCTACAGATATATATAATTATCTATCTATCTATATATCTATCTGAATATCTATCTATTAGATTATCTATCTATCTATCTATCTATCTATGTGTCTATTTATCTATCAAACTTTTTATCTATCTATCTATATATCTATCAATCTATCTGTCTATCTATATATATATATATCTATCTATCTGTCTATTTGTCTATCTATCTGTGAACTTTTTTTTCAATCTATCTATCTATAATCTATCAATCTATCTATCTATAATCTATCTATCTATCTATTTGTCTTTCTATTTGTTTATCTATCTGTCTATCTATTTGTCTAACTATCTATCTATCAATATATCTTTCTATCTAATTATTTATCAATCTTTCTATCTATCTATCTATTTTTTGTCTGTCAATATATCTATCGATATATCTATCTATATATTTGTCTATCATTTTGTCTAACTATATATATATATATATATCTATATATCTATCTATCTAACTATCTGTGTATCTATTTGTCTATTGATTTGTCAATCAATCAATCAATCAATCTATCTATCTATCTATTTGACTATCTATTTGACTATCTATTTTCTTATCTATTTGCCTATCTATTGTCTATATATTTATCTATATATCTATAAATCAATCAATCAATAAATCTATCTATTTAACTATCTATCTATCTCTCTATCTATCTAAGTTTCTATCTATCTATCTATCTGTATATGTCCATCTATTTATCATTCTATCTATCTATCTTTATATATGTCTACATGTCTATAGTTCTATCTATCTATCTATCTATTTTCCAATTTATCTATCAATTTGAATTTCTATTTGTCTGTCTATCTTTCTGTCTATGTATTTGCCTTTATATCTGTGTAAATGTCTATCTATTTGTTTGACTATCTATTTGTATATCTATCTTTCTATCTTTTATATATCTATCAATCTGGATGTATTTTCTGCCTATTTATTTGTCTCTCTATCTTCTATCTATCTAACTAATTATCAATCAATCAATCAATCAATCTATCTATCTGTCTATTTATATATTAATCTATATCTCTTTATTTTTGGGTATCTCTGTCTGTCTATCTATTTGTATATCTGTATGACAAACAAACTAACTATTGTCTGTCTATTTGTTTATCTATGATTCTATATATCTAACTACCTATTTGTTTATCTATCTATCTATCTATCTATATATCTGTCTATCTATTTATTTGTCTATCCATCTATCTTTCTTTCTATGTATTAATCTATATAAGATTGTCTGTCAATCTATGTATCTACCTATCTATTTTGTTTGTCTGTGTATTTGGAGGTCTATCTCTCTATCTATCTGTCTATCTATCTATTTGTTTGTCTAGTTCGGTGTCATCTATCTATATGCTTGTTTATCTTTTTATCTATATATTCATTTTTCTATCTGTCTATCTTTTTGTTTAACTGTTTGTCTATTTTTCTATTTATCTATCTTTAAATCAATCGATCAATGAATCTATCAATCTATCTATTTTTCTATCAATTTATTTATCTTTCTTTTATTCCTATGTCTATCTATCTGTCTAATTATCTATCATTCAAAAGTATATTAATCAGTCTATCAATCTATCTATCAACAATCTAAATCTCTTTCAATATATCTATCAATCTATCTATTAATCTATCTTTCAATCTATTTATCTATATGTTTATCTGACTATCTATCTATCCATCTACTATCAAAAATATATATATCTAGCCGTGTATCTATCTATCTATCTATTTGTCTATCTGTCTATCAATTGATTTAACTTACTATCTATCTATCTTTCTATCTATCTGTCTATATATATATATATATCTATATATCTATATGACTATCTCTTTATGTATCTATGAATCTATCATCAATTCTATCTATCTATGTATATGTTTATCTATCTATTTGTCTATTGTCTATCTATGTGATGTCTGTCTATCTATCTATCTATCTCTCTATATATCTTTCTATGTATCTTTATTTCTTTGATTATGTATTTTTCCATCGATCTTTCTATAAATATGTATATTTATTGGTCTATCTATCTATCTATCTAACTAGCATTCTATCAATCTATCGATCTATCTATCTATAGTCAATCAATCAAACGATCTATCTATCTATCAGTCAATTAATCAATCAATATATATATATATATATATCTCTCTCTCTCTCTCTATTTATTTATTTATCTATCTATTTGTCTACAAATCTAGCTATCAATCTATATATCAAACTAATTATCAATTTATCTATTAATATATCTATTAATCTGTCTATCAAATTGAATATATATATCTAACTATGTATTTTTCTATCTATCTACTAATCAATCTATCTGTCTAATTCTCTATCTATTCGTCTATCTATATGTCTATCTATCTGTCTATCTATCCGTCTATCTATCCATCTATCTATCCATCTTACTATATGTCTATCTATCCTCTATCTATCTATATACATGTCTATCTATTTATCTATCGACCTATCTATACAATGTGTCTTTATAATTTTCTAACTATCTTTCTATCTTTATGTATATCAATCAGTCAATTTGTATATCTATCTATTTATCTATCTATCTATATACTTATTTGTCTATCTATATATATATCTATTTGTCTATCTATATGTCTATCTATATATCTATCTATCTATCTATCTATCTATTTATCAATCTATCTAACTATCTGACCTGTCTATAAATATATCTATTTATTTGTGATCTATCAATATAATAATCTATCTATCTATTAGTCTATTTATCTATATATCTATATATCTATATATCTATCTATCTATCTATATGTTTGTCAATTTATCTATCTATCTATCTATCTATTTTTCTAATTATTTGTCTATCTTTTTATCTATTTGTCTATCTATCTGTATATCTATCTAACTATCATTCTATCTATTTATCTATTAATCTTTCTATCTATTTGTATATA
This sequence comes from Sapria himalayana, assembly GCA_029783825.1. NCBI lineage: Eukaryota > Viridiplantae > Streptophyta > Magnoliopsida > Malpighiales > Rafflesiaceae > Sapria > Sapria himalayana. Next base: position 756,383 of record JAREIK010001916.1, read on the forward strand.
TATTTGCTTAGCTGTCTATCTATTTTTTTTTCTTTCTACCATTCAATAAATCAATCTATCTATCTATATATCTTTCAATCTATTTATCAATCTATATATCTTTTTATCTATCTATCTGTCTATATATATATATATATATATATATATATATATATATATATATATATATCTCGTTCTATTTATCTATTTATCTATCTATCTATCTATTTATCTATCTATCATCTATCTATGTCTTTTTATCTATTTATCAATCTATCAATCTATCTAATTATCTGCCTAAATATATATATACATATCTATATGTTAGTCTATCTACTATGTATCTATCTATCTATCAATCTATCTGTATTTCTATATGTCTATCTATCTATCTTTTGTATATCTATTTGTCTATATATATCTATCTATATGTATGTCTATCTATTTAACTATCTATCTATATATCTTTATATCGGTCTATCTATATATCTATCAACTTATTTAAATTTGTATATGCATCTATTTATCTATCTATCTTTATATTTGTCTATCTATAATTTGTCTATTTTTTGTCTATTTGTTTGTTTATCTGTCTATCTATCAATTTTCTATATGTCTATCTATATATCTATCTGTCTCTCTATCCACATATATGTCTATATGTCTATCTTTTTATATGTTTATCTATTTGTCTATCTATAAGTAGGTTTATATATCTGTCTATTTGACTACGTATCTATCTATTTATATTTCTTTTTATCGGTCTATATGTATATTTATTTATTTGTTTATCTTATGTCTATCTGTCTTTCTATCTATCTCTCTAGCTATATTTCTGTCTATATAATTATGTTTGTTCATCTATATGTCTATTTGTCTTTCTATCTGTCTATATATCTATCTTTCTATCTCTTTCTTTATCTATATGTCTTTTTATTCGTCTTTCTATTTATCTATCAATCTATTTTCTTATTGGTTTGTCTATCTTTTTATCTAGTTGTCTATCCATTTGTCTATCTATTTTTGCTTCAATCTGTCTATCTATCTATCTATATATATGTATATCTTTTTGTCTATGTCTATGTTTATCTATCTATCTATCTTTTTGTCCACCTATTTTAATATTTATCTATTTATCTATCTAGCTAACTATATCTATTTATATATCTATCTATCTTTCTTTCATTCAATTAATCTATCTATATATATTTGTATGTATAATAATCTATCTATTGATCCATGTATTTATCTATCTATCTATCTTATAATTTATCTATAAATCTATCTATCTATTGTCTATCTGACTATATATATATATATATATCTCTCTCTCTCTATGTCTATCTATATATTTATGTATCAATCAATATTTCAAAATGTCTATCAATTAGTTTATCAATATGTCTATTAATCTATCTATAATCTATCTATCTATTTATTTATTTGTCTATATATCTACCTATCTATGTATATGTCTGTTTATCTATCAATCAAGATATCATTCTATCTATATGTCTATCTATTTTTCTATCTATCATCTATATGTCTATCTTTCTATTTATCTATCTGACTATCTCATATATATTTGTATCTTTCTCTCTATCTATTTATCTATTTATCTATCTGTTTATCTTTAAGTATATCTACTATCTCCTTATCCATCTATCTATCTATATATTTATTTATCCATCTTTCTGTGTAATAATTTGTTTATCTATCTACCTATATATATATATATATATATATATATATATATATATATATGACTATCTACCTACCTATCAATATGTCTATTTATCTATCCATCTATTTCTGTTTATTAATCTGCCTGTCTATCTATCTAACAATCTTTCTATCATCCTAACTATAAATTGTCTATCAATATATCTATGAATTAATATAATAATCTATCTATAAACCTATGTAAAAATCTATCTATCATCCTTTTTAACAATATGTATATCAATCTATCTATGAATCTATTTACCAATCTATCTAACAATCTATATATGAATCTGTCTATCTATATATCTATCTATCATTCTAAATTTTTATTTGTCAGTTTATCAATCTATATATCTATCTATCTATTTATCTATATATCTGTCTATCCAACTATATTTTTTATCTCTATGTGTTTGTCCGTCTTTCTATCTGTCAATCTATCTATCTATTATCTATCTATTTGTTTATTTGGTTGTCTATCTATCTGTCAATTTACCTGTTTATCTATCTGTGTATCGGTCTACATACCATTCTACCTATCTGACTATCTATTTGTATGCTTATCTATCTATATGTATATCTGGCTATTTATATATTTGTCTATCTATCTATCTATATATGTCTGTCTACCTGTCTATTTATCGGCCAATGATCTGTATATCTATTTATTTATAATTCTATAGAAAATCTATATCTATGTATGTATATCTATCTGTCTATCTATCTGTCTGTCTATCTGTCTATCTTTATATCTATTTATCTATCTATCTATATGAATATCTATCTATCTATTTATTATTTATATGTTTGTGTATCTATCTCTTTGTCTATATCTCTATTTATCTATCTATCTAGTATATATCTATCTATCTATTTGTCTATCGATCTATCTATCTATTTATCTATCTATATATCTATCTAAATATCTTTCTGTCTATCTATCTATCTTTTGTCTATATATTTATCTATCTATTTATCTTTCTATCTATCTATTTTTTATTTTATCTATTTATCAATCTATCTATCTATCAATTTTTTGACTATCTATTTATCAATCTATCCATAAATTTGTCTACTAATACATCTATTAATCTGGCTATTAATATGTCTATCATCAATCACTCAATATATTTCTATCTCATTATCATATGTCTAATCTATCAATCTATCTAAATGTTTTTCTATCTATCTATATATCTGTCTATCTATCTGTCTCTCTATTCTCTATCGATATGTATGTCTATATGTCTAACTATATTTTTATCTATCTATCTGTATGTCTTTTAATCTAGCTTTCTATTTATCTGTCTATCTATTTGTCTTTATATTATTCCAGTATCTATTTATATATCTGTCCATTTGTCTGTATATATATCTATCTATATGTCTACTTGCCTATCTATCTATGTGTCAAATTTGTCTATCTAAACTATTTATATAGCTATTTGTCTATCTATCTTTCTATCTGTCTGT
>JAREIK010001916.1:765350-780724 GCA_029783825.1 Sapria himalayana
AAAAATAGGCAAATAACATATAGATAGATAGATAGATATTGATATATATATATATATATATAAACAAATGATAGATAAATTGATAAACAAATAGACTGATAGATAGAAAAAAGATAGATAGATAGATAGATAGATAGATAAATAGACAGATATATAGATAAAGAGATAGATTGAGAGATAGATAGATAGACAAATAGATAGATAAACATATATCCATATACAGAGATAGATAGATAGACAAATATATATAAAGACAGATTAACCAATAGACAGATAGACAAATAGATAGATAGACAAACATATAGATAGATTGATTGATAAATAGATAGACCATATAGATAGATAGATAGATATACAGATAGACACAGATAGAATGACACTTATAAATATAGAGAGATAGATAAATAAATAGACAGATAGATAGATAGAGAGATAGAGAGATAGATAGACAATTATACAGATAGAGAGATAGAGAGATAGATAGACAATTATACAGATAGATATATAGATAGATAGTTAGATATACAAATATACAAATAGATAGATAGATAGACAAATAAAAAGATAGCTAGCTAGCTAGTTAAATAGATAAATAGATAGATAGATAAACACAGACACATAGACACATATATAGATAGATAGATAGATAAACAAACAAACATATAGATAGATATACAAATAGAAAGATAGACAGACAAATAGTCAGATAGATAGATAGATAAGAAGATAAAGGATAGAGATAGACAGATAGAAATTTAGAGAAAGATAGATAGACATATACACAAATAGACTTATAGAAAGATAGTTAGATAGATAAATAGACTGATAGTCAATTATAGATATAGACTTTTGAACATATACACAAATAGATAGATAAAAAGATAATCAGATAGAAAGATAGTTAGATAGACAAATAGATAGACAAAGAGATAAGCAAAAATAGATAGACAAATAGACTCATAAAGTGATACACACATAGACCAAATAGATAGATAAAAAGATAGACATATCGATAGATTTATAGATAGACAGATACATACATCGATAGATAGTCATACAAATAAATAGACAGATAGACAAATAGACAGATATACATACATATAGATAGATAGAAATATAGATAGATAGATAGATACACATATAGTAGATAGATAGATAGACATATAAATCATATAGGCAGATAAACATATAGATAGATAGATAGCTAGACAGATAGATAGGTTGATAAATAAATATATAGACAGATAAAGAGATATACAGATAGATATATAAATAGATAGATAGATATATAGGTATGCAGATAGATAGATAAACGGATAAATAGATAGACAGATAGAGAGATATATAGATATACAAATAGATAGATAGATAAATAGATAGATAGATAGACATATACAAAAATAGATAGAATGATAGTCACATAGATAGATAGATAGGTAGGTAGATATATATATAGTGATAAATCAATAAACAGAAATAAAGATAGAAAGATAGATTAATATATCAAATAGATAGATAGACATATTGAGAGATATACAAATAGACAGATAGAGAAATAGAAAAAATAGACAAATAGACATATAGATATATAGATAGATAGAGAAATAGATAGATAGACTGATAGATAGTTAGACAGATAGATAGATTGATTGATTGAATAATAGGTAGATAGATACATTGTCAATTAGACATATACACAAATAGACCGATTGGAAGATCGTCAAAAAGATAGATAGACAGATATACAAGTACATAGATAAAGATATAAATTGATAAATAGATAGACAGATAGAAAGATAAACCATATAGATATATAGATAGATATAAAGATAGACAAATAGACAGATGGAGACATAGACAACTATAGAGATAGATAGATAGACATATAGATAGAAATAGACAAATAGACAAATCGACAGATAGACATATAGACAGATAGATAGATAGAAAAATAGATAGATAGAAATATATATAGATAGACATATAAACATATAAAAAGTTAAATAGATAGATTGACAAATAGAAAGATAGACATATAAACAGAAGAAATATAGACAAAAATAAAAAGATAGATAGATTGTTAGATAGCTAGATAGATAGACAGATAGACAAAGATAGATAAACAAATATACATATAGTTTAACAGACACACACATATATATATATATATAGACATATAGACATGTAGAATGATAGATATATAGGCATATATACAAATAAAAAAATAGACACATAAACAAATAGACAGATAGACAGACAGATAGATCTATAGATAGACAGATAGACAAATAGAAAGATAGACATTTAGAAAAATAGACAGATAGTCATATAGATAGATAGATAGAGAGAGAGATATATATATATATATATATATATATAAACAAAAGATAGTTAAATTGATAAATAGATTGATAGATAGATATAAAAAAGATACATAGATATACATATATAAAAATAGATAGATAGATAAACTGATAGACTGATAGATAGATAAACTGATAGACAAATAAAAAGATAAACAAATCGAGAGATAGATAGATAGATATATATATATATATCTATCTATTTATCTATCTATCTATCTATCTATCTCTCGATTTGTCTATATTTTTATTTGTCTATCAGTTTATCTATCTATCAGTCTATCTATCTATCTATCTTTATATATGTATATCTATGTTTCTATTTTATATCTATCTATGAATCTGTTTATCAATTTATCTATCTTTTGTTTATATATATATATATATATAAACAAAAGATAGATAAATTGATAAACAGATTGATAGATAGATATAAAAAAATACATAGATATACATATATAAAGATAGATAGATAGATAGACAGATAGACTGATAGATAGATAAACTGATAGACAAATAAAAAGATAGACAAATCGAGAGATTGATAGATAGATAAATAGATAGATATATATATATATATCCAAATAGAGAGATATGTAGATAGATAGATAGATAGATAGACAAATAGATAGATTGATAGATAGACATATTAACAGATAGATAGATAGATATACAGATAGACACATGATAGATGGACACATAGAAAGATAGAGAGATAGATAGATATATAGAAAGAAAGATTGATAGATATAAAGATAGAGAAATAGATAGACAAATATATAGATTGATATATTGATAGATAGACAGATCTACAAATATACAAATAGATAGATAGATAGTTAGAAAGACAAATAAAAAGATAGCTAGCTAGATAGATAGATTAAAAGATAGATAAAAAGATAGATTGATAGATTGACAAATAAAGAATTAGATAGATAGACAAATTCTAGATAGACAAACAAATATACCGATAGGTATACAAAAAAGATAGATAGACAGATGCATAGATAGATATATATATATGGGTAGATATAAGAAAGACACAAATAGATATATATTTAAAGGGATATATAGATAGAAAGATATCCAGATAGGTAGATACACGAGTAGATATATAAAAAGAAAAACTTATAAATAGATAGATAGATAGAGTGATAGATAGAGAGATAGATAGAAGGACCATATAGACACATTGACATATAGGCATATAGATAGATAGTCAGATAGATAGTTATTCAAATCGATAGATAGAAAGATAAACAAATAGACAGATAGATGATAAACAAATAGATAGATAGATATATAGATAGACAAATAGATAGATAGAAATATCAAGAGATAGACAGATAGACTGATAGACAGAAAAACAAATAGATAGATAGATACATAGATAGACAGATAGGCAAATAAATAGATAGAAGAAAGATAGATAGATACATAGATAGATAAACAGATAGATAGATAGATATACCTATATAAAGATAGATAGTTAGATTTATAGATAGATAAATATACAGATATATAGAAAAACAGTGAGCCAAATGGTATATAGATTGTTACCAGATAGGTAGGTAGGTAGATAGAGAGATAGATAGAAAGATAGATAGATATATAGATAGAGAAATAGAAAGATAGATAAAAAATTAGGTAGACCGATAGATAGATAGACAGATAGATATATATTCAAATTGACTGAGAGAGAAATAATAGATAGACCATTTAGCAGATAGAATAATAGATGATTATACATATTGATAGATAGATAAATATTCAGATAAAAAGATAGATAGATAAATAGATAGACAAAGAGATATATAGACAAATAAATTGATAGATAGGTAGATATATAGATAGATTGATATATTGACAGATAGACTGATAGAATTAAAGAAAGATATACATTTAGATAAACTGATTGACAAGTACATAGATAGATATTTAGATAGATAGACAGACAAATAAATAGATAAATAGATAGACAAATTGATAAAAAGATAGAAAGGTAGATAGACAAATAGATAGATAGAAAAATAGACAGATATACAGGAAAGAAAGACATATTGACATATAGCTAGATAGCTAGAAAGGTACATATAGAGATATATAGATAGATAGATAAATAGATAGATAGATAGAATGCAAGAAATAAAGAAATAAAGATAGATACATATATAAACAAACAAACATACAGACAAAATAGTAGAAAGATAGATAGATAGACAGATAGATATTCTGATAGACAAACAAACAAATAGTCATATTGATAGATAAACTGATAAAAAGATAGGCAATTAGAGGATAGACACAAACAAATAGTCATTTAGAAAGATAGACTAGATAAAGATATACACATATAGACAGATATAAATATTGTAAGATAGATAGATAGACAAATAGACAACTAGATAGATAAAATGATAAGCTAATAAACAAATAGATAGATAAAGAGATATATAGATAGTCAATATAGACAGATTGACAAATTGACAAATAGATAGATATACAAATTGTCATATAAATAGATACAGTGTTAGATAAAGAAACAGATAGATAGATAGATAGATAAACAACTAGGCATATATACAGATAAAAGATAGACAGATTGACGAATAAAATTAGACATACATACATACATACATATATATATATATGTCGATATAGTAGATAAATAGATAAATAGACAAATAGATCCGTATTTTGTAAGCCAATCAAACACATATATTCAAATTTACATACTTCTTTGTAAGCCAATCAAACACATACGCAACTCATCCCTATCATCCTCATAGTCAATCATGTATCGCTCGGTATCAGCCAACTGATAATGTATTGCATTTCACATCGCGTCCTAAAATTCCTCCATCTTGGAGAACAAATTTGAAACTAGTTCTGAAAATTTAACTTCATAATTTGGTCATTTAAGAGAGTAGAATGATGACGTCGACAAAACAATGCCATAGATGGGCATCTTCTTTTTTCCATCAACAGCCGCATGCCTAATCTGATTCGTATTGACTAGCGGAGCTAATGAATAAGAACTACCTGTTGCACCATCACATCAACAGCATCTAAATGTATGATAAGTATTCCAATTTATATTCAAAAAAAAGAGAAAAGTTAATATTTTTTAAATGAAATTTACATTTGCTGCACGAGATCTTTGATCAACAAAAAAATCTGATCATCATGAGCCTTAATGTGCATGTATTTAAATAAGAAAGGAGCACTAGGCTTCTTACCCTCCTTGCATGTCTATAATTACACACAATACATACGTTAATTCTATTGAAAAAAAATTTTATGAGACATGAAAATTAGGCATAATTGAACACATTTCACAAAGTAATAAACATAAAAAGTATAAATTTGAAATAATACAAATGCTCATTCATGCTCACGCATAGAGTAAGATATACAAATGTTTGTAGACATGCCACTACCCTCCCCAGCCCGCTCTGAGCAATGATTGCCACTCTATTTATCACACCTCTTTTTATAATCATGATCTTCCCATCTGCTCTGCCACTCCTTGAAAACATGATCCGGGACACTCAAAACTTTTTGTTTCTTCTTCAACCATTTATCGTTGATCTCATACATGGTGTCTTTATACTGACTGCAGCATGTTTGTAGAACACACTTTTAACCACCTCTTTTGGTTGTGTCCACCTGTAAACTTTCTGAAATTATAATTAAAAAAATTTTAATTAGTGAACAAAAGAATAAATAAAAGATGTAAAAAATGTTAGGTAGTAATATTTAACTTAAATTCTCTCCAAATCATTAATTGGTCTCTATGTGACAGTGACTTCCAATTATGTACAATAGGTTTAAATGACTTCCTAAAAATTGTCCTCAGAACCCTAGAAATGGAACCAGATGGCTCTAACTTCATCCTGTAACCCAAATTTTATTACCAAGTAAAAATAAATTAATAAATTGAAAAATATTTGTTAAGTTTTATATCTTAATGATTATCAATTGTCGGATCAAACTGAGCAAAAGAGAGAGACTCGTCTATAGGGTACTCTGAGAAAGTCTCTCCAACATCTCTATCTTTTCCCTCCTCACCCTTCCACGTCTCTTGATCATTCATCAAAATCTCAGGACCATTATGTGGATTGGTCAACTGATGCTACTACTATGGTACATTCATAACCTTCTCTGTCTAATATAATGTCTCGTCCACCCATGACCTCTACTAGTTTCGGGCATACATGAGGCCTTGCTGCCTATACCATAACTAGCATGACCTTGCAACGTGCTGCCTTTACCTCATCCACGTGCCATATCTGTTAAAAACACATAAGGAAATGAAAATAAATAAAAATGATTAATGATTAAAATAACATAAAACTCATAATCAATTAAATTTTCATCAATAAATACGTCCCCACTTGTATCCATCTTAGAAGATGCAACTAGAAGGATGTCTTTGTCTCCTAGCACAGCTTCAATTGTAACATCATTGATATCATTTTGAAAAGCTGGTTCTATGAAATCAATACTTGGTGATGTGGTGATGTCAATTTGAACCCTTGAAATAATCTTGCACACAGCTTTCCAATCCTTTTAAGGACCGGTCCGACCAGAATTTTCATAATAAAAAACCTGTGATGCTTGTACTGCTAAGATAAAAGGTTCATACTTGTTGAATTATTTTTTTATCATGCACATTGATAAGTTTATATTGAGAATGTACAACAATATCAACATATGGTGTTGGGTCGAATCATTCACATTTGAATAACATAGTATTTTTACGAGAAGGGCTTCAAATTCTAACTCGATTACTTCGACCAGAGTCCCATAATAGTCATATTTGGTTTCATTGTATACATATCCTTTAATACATGCCTCCATATTATTCATTGCTCGGTAACTACCATACAATTTAGTGTGAAATTTAAAACCATTTACATAGTAACCATTGTACATTCTATCTTCTCTTAAAGGATCTCGTGCTATACTTCAAAGATAATGATTGGAAATTTTCTTTGCATGATTTTGAACCTGTAATCAAAAGTAAGTGGATTGTTTAGATTACAATTATAATTTTTTATTATAACAATACAATTGTGTTGTGATTATCTTTATAAGTAAATATACATATTTTTCAATAAATGGTGGAAATTCTTGCTCTGTCACGACATTGATAGCTTCTTCATTCATGTTTGGAAACTCTTCACATTTATTGGTAAGAAAATCACTAAAAAAAGAAATTAAAAATAAATGTTACATTGATAGGAAATAGTAAATTATAATGCTAAATAGATCTCATTTGACTATTAGGAAATACTTACTCAATGAATGGTTTAACCTCTGGACAATTAATTAGGATATATAGATGAGCTTCAGTATATTCATAGTCTGCTAGATATATTTTTCTTTCAGCACCAATTGCTTTATTGGAGGCTTTACAATTTCAAACATATCATTATCCACATTATCATTAAGATAAACCTGATTCCGCTTTTCCTTAAGTGTAAGAGTTGGATATCCTTCTTTGAAATAGAATGATTCGAATTTTGCAACCTCATCCATAATATAACCTATTGATATAGAACCCTCAACCTGAGCCTTATTCATTATTGTATTCTTTATTTTCCTCAATTATCTACAAAAAGATTATTGAAAATTACAAGTCATTTTTGTGTGTATATAAATATAAATATAAATATATATATATATGAAAAGAATTGGTTTAATGAATTAATATTACCTATCTATAGGATACATCAAATGATAATGGACAGGATGAGCAATCCTAACATAATAAGCCAAGTGCACTGGAAGATGTTCCATTGAGTCAAAATAAACATGGAGGAAAGATTTTGTCAATATTGCATAAGATAATAAGAATTTTTTCATCCAGATTCCTCAACTCCTCATCAGTCAATGAAGAAGAAGTCAGTTGCTTGAAGAATAAAGAAATCTCAGATATTAACTCCAATATTCTAGTAGGCAGGAATTCTTGAAGAGCAATTGGTACCAAACTTTGCATGAATACATGACACTCATGACTATTCATTCCAAACATTTTAAGTTTTTTCGCATCCACACATCTTCCCAAATTAGAAGCATACCAATCTAGAAATCTATGTTTTTTTCTCACTCCAACACAAACTTTATTCTGTGATTTATTTAGGTATTTATTGGGTGACAAGATTTTTTGTAAATTGAGGACTACAATAATATTTATTCAACTCATCTCTTGACTTGTACGTGTCCTTAGTTTTCCCTAGAATGTTAAACACTATTTTGAAAATATTTTCAAACACATTCTTCTCTAAATGCATAACATCAAGATTGTGCCTGAGCAAGTATTCATCCCAGTAGTGCAAATCTCATAAAAAACTTCTCTTATTCCACCCACAAGTCTTAGATATATCTGCATTAAAAACTTCAGCATCAACATCTATTACCTTCCTCAAACCTCTGTTATACAAATCCTACTGAATTTCATCCCCATATCTAACACCCGAGAATTGTTTAATACCCTTTCTATTCTTAATGAAGTCTTTGGTGTTACGTTGATAAGGATAATTAATGGTCAAAACCTTTCGATGGTTGTCGAACCATAACTATTTTTTGCTCTTAATTAATCTAAATACATCAAAATCTTCCATACAATGCAGATATGCTAACTTACCAATTGCATTCCACCCAGGTATTATAGAATATGCTGGAAAGTCATTTATGGTCCACATTAGGGCAGAGCACATCTTAAAATTTTGCCATTTGGAAATATCTCAAGTTTGAACCCCAACACCCTAAAGATTTTTCAACTCCACTATCAATTGCTGCAAGAAAACATCTATCTTCTACTTTGGATTCGTAGTCCCTGGCACTAACATAATTAAAAACATAAATTCTTCCTTCGTACTTAAGTTTAGCGGCAAATTATATTGTCACCACCATAGGCCACAAAGATTATTACTATCCATATTGACCAACAGCTAAAAACCATCAGCGAATAAACCCAGCTTAAAATTTCGAACCTCAAAATAAAAATAAAAAAAATACTAATCAAAACGTTTCCAAGCAAGGGCATTAAAAGGGTGACACATCTTACCATCCTCCATATGATGCTTTAAAAGCTACATCATTTTATTATCTATTGCGGTTGATGCATACAATCTCTACAACCTAGGTGTTATAGGAAAATAGTGCATCTTCTTATACTGCACCCTCAACTTCTGTTTATACAATCTATTTCGAGAAGCCCTAACCTTTTTCTTGTATCAAGAATGCCCACATATTTTATGACTTAAAGGTCACTATCATCACCCCAGTATGTCATACATTTGTTAATACAGTAATGAATGACCTGTACGGGTAATCCCAAGCTCTAACTAACTTCTTCATGCTGTAGAAATCCAATGGCATCAGATTATCTTGTGGCAACAATTCTTGAATGAAATTAGACATATCATTTAACCATGCTTGCGAACACCTGTGCTTGCATTTTATTTCTAACATCTTAATGGATGTAGATAGTTGAGTATGTAAAAATTTTTCTCATATACAAGTTTGTCTCCAGCTCGAATCATGTCATAAAAATTCTTTGCCTCGGCATTGGGTTCCTCATTCAGGTTACATTCAGGACCCACAGCATCACAAAAAATTATATGGTATGTAGTGTGATTAACATTATTCAAGACCATCTGATCAGCTTCACTTACTAACATCCGTACTAAACTTGAACACCTCTGGTGGACTTGCTTCTCACCTTGGTATATCCAAACATAGTAATCCACCACAAAACCATTTCTATACAAATACATCTTCACAGTCTTAACATTCATAATCTTTTTATTGTGACATTTAACTAAAGTGCAAGGACACCTTAATTCTGTACCACCATTCACACCCTTAGGATGTCTCAGAGTAAACTCACAAAAATCATCAACTTTATCCCCCCCATTCATTAGTGAACATTCCATTCACTATTCGACCCTCGTACATTCATTCACGATCATCTTTCATAACTATATAAAAGATAAAATTTATTTAACAAATGTGATTGTCTCTAATTATAGTTATATATAATTATATCGACATTTATTTAGTTATACAAATATTTATATTTAGTTGTACACATATAGTTTAACATAAAGTTGTATGTTGTTATATATGTAATTATAAATATAGTTACATGTGGTTATGCATATAGTTATACATATAGTTAAACATACATTTATACATGTAGGTTTATATATGTATTCATTTAATTTTATATATTTATAGATATAGTAATGTATAGGTATAGATATAGTAAAATACTTTTTTATATATTACTATATACAAATATATAATAAATATAAGCTGTAAATTTAATATTTAAATTTAATTATGCATACAATATTTAAAGTTATACATATAGTAAGATACAATTATTTATAGTTAAATATTATTTTAAATATAATATATATACTTATAAATAGTTATATATAATTAAACATATTGTTATATATAGATATATTCATACGAGTTGTTATAAGTAGTTATACATAAATATAAACAAGGTTAGAAAAATATAATTTGCTTTAATTATATTAATACATATATGAATATTAAGTTACAAATATAGTTATATATAATATTATATATATTTATTATGTTATACAAATATTTATATATAGTAATACACATATAATTTAACAAATTGTTGTGTGTAGTTATACATGTAATTATAAATATTGTTACATGTGGTTATACATAGAATTACACATATAGTTAAACATATGAATATGATTATATAATTAAACAAGTGTATTTATATAATATTTGTGAATAAAATATTTCTATAAATGTTACTTAAATATTATTATTTTTATATGCAACCCTTTTATAAATAATATATAGTATATATATCACATTCATATAAACATTATAAAATTCTATATTTTAATCAAAATTAATATGTAATATAAATATTTACAAAATTGTATATTCATTTAATGTTACATAATTGTAATATAAAAAAATATATAAATGGATAGTTTAATATAAATTTTGTATAGATATTTATTAACATTAATACATATGTATAAATATTTATATATAACATTATATGTTTATTTAAACATATCAATGTGTATTTATAATGTAATATGTTTATATATATTAAAGTATAGACATTTATACATAATATCATACGATTATATATATTTATAAAAGTTTATATATTTTGTCATAGACATTTAAGATTAACATTATATAAAAGTTTGATTTAACATTAATCATTACATATATTAAAGTATAGACATTTATATATAATGTCATACTATTATATAAATATAAACCATTAACATTAAGATTCTTCGAATTGAAACATTTTGTAATTGAAATCAAAGTCACTAAAACCCTAAAAATCTACACAGTAGAATAACAAATTTTAAACATGAAAAATTATAGTTTAATTAATTGTTACGAGTAAAAAATAATGTTAGGTCAAATGAAATTGAAGCAAAACTTAAGAAATTCAGAAGAGAAATAAAAAAACCTAATACCCGATTATACTGAAAAAATAAAAATTTGATTGTCTATGTATAATTCAGAGAGACGGAGATATGTATAAGTATCTTGAATGAGAATAAGAAAGAAAAACTTATCTAGATTTAGAAGAAAGAATAGATTTTATTGATTTCGTGCTGACAGTCACCTCTGATTCGAAAAAATGATTGAGTTTTGATGAATGTAGGTGTTAATGACAGAAAAAGATTTTTAAATCAAAAAATTAAAATAATGAATTACCAACCAAAATTATGGTTGGTAAACGCTCTGTAAGAAAAAATTTATAATTATTTGGAAGTCCACTTTACTGACCAATTTTAATGGTATTATATTTTTTGTCGTTAAATGATCGTTAATTTGTCGGCAATTTCTATTCGCTATATCCATCCTAATTTACTCACCAATTCCCGATTAAAAAATAATTGGTCAGTAATATATGGTTGGTAGTTGGTCATAAATTTAATCAGAAGTATTTTTTCTAGATGACCCTCATTGGATCTCTAAATTAGTCATGAATTGGTCGGTAAATACTGACCTATATTTCTAGTAAGTAAATGGTCGGTCAGTTCGAAGTTATAAATAAATTTAAAACTCACTATATCGACCAATATTAATGTTAAGTTATTTTTAATCGTTAAATGGTTGGTAATTTATTGGATAACCACTCTACAGACTAATTTTAGTCAAAAAACATTTAGTCCGTAATTATGGTCGGTCTTTGGTCAGAAGAAAAAATTTGTTCGATACTCTTTTTTGGTCACTAAAAGGTCGTGATTTGGACAACAATTACCAACTAAATTTTTATGTCGTTAATTTGGTAGGTATTCTCGAAATTTTTAGTAGTGTATCTTTCAATATGTGTTTCTATTCATATGGCTATCTAGTTTTCAGGCTATTTTTCTATTTATCAATCTATCTATATTTCTATATAACTATCTACTTGTCTATCTTTATTTTTGTCTATTTGTCTATATGTCTATCTATCTATTTGTCTATCCATTTATCTATATATCTATCTATATAAGTCTACATGTCTATCTATATATCTATCTATATATCAATAAATTATTCTATCTATCAACATGTCTATCTATCTGTCTATCGATCTATCTGTCTATCTATCAATCAATTTTTCTATCCATCTTATCTCTATAAATCTATGTATCTATCTATGTAAATTTCTATCTGGCTATCTATCTATATTTCTAGCAGGCTATCTATCTATCTATTATCTATCTATCTGTATGTCTATATATTTATCAATCTATCTGTCTATCTATATATTTATCTATCTACTATTTGTCTATTATCTATCCATCTATGTATCAATCAGTCTATATGTCTATATGTCTATCAATCTATTTGTCTATGCATCTATGTGTCTATATCTCTATCAGTTTATTTGTGTATTTTTCTATCTGTCTATGCATCTATGTGTCTACATCTCTATCATTTTATTTGTGTATTTTTCTATATATCTTTCTATTTATCTGTTATCTATCTATCTGTCTGTCTATGTGACACTCTGTCTAGTTGTGTATATATCTATCTGTCTATCTGTATATCTGTCTAATTGTCTATCTATCTATTTGTCTATCTGCCTATCTATTTATATGACTATTTATATTACATTCTATCTATTTGTCTATCTATCTATCGGTCAATCTGTCTGTCTATCTATCTGTCTATCTGTATATTTGTCTATCTGACTATCATTGTATATTTCTATTTGTTATTTGTCTATTTGTCTATCTGTCTATCTATCTTTCTATGTGTCTATCATTCTATTTTTCTATGTGTCTATCATTCTATAAATCGATTTATCTATCAATCTACCTATCTTTCTATCTTTCTATCAGTGTATCTTTCTATCTATCTATCTTTCTATATATCTGTCTGTCTATCTATCTATTTGTATATTTAGTCTATCTATTTATCTATCTATCTATCTATGTGTTTATCTATCTATCTGTTTACATGTCTATATATCTATTTATCTACCTAGTCTGTGTGTCTATATGTATATCTATCTATGTGTCTATCTATCCATTTATCTATCTATCTGTATCTATATCTATCTATCTATATATCGATATATATATCAATCTGTCTAGTAATCTATCTGTCTATCTTTCTATCTAGCTATCTATCTATCTATATATCTATCTATTTATCTTTCTATCTATCTGTTGTCTATGTGTCTATCTACCTATCTATCTCTCTATCTATCTATCTATATATCTATCTAACATAATATGTCTATATATCTATCTCATTATCTATACATGTGTCTATCTGTCTATCGGTCTATCTATTTATTTGTCAATTAGTCTATCTCTTTATTTATCTATCTGTCAATCAATCTATCTATTTATCTATCTATCTGTATATCTATATATCTATCTATCTACTTGTCTATAAATTTATATGTCTATCTGTTTATCTATCTATATGTCAATATGTCTACCTGTCTATCTATCTATCTACCTGTCTATCTTTCCGTCTATGTGGCTATCTGTCTATCCCTTTATCTGTGTATGTGTATATCTATCTATATGTTTTTCTATCTATTGGTCTATATGTCTATTAGTCTTCTGTCTATATGTATCACCATCTAACTATCTTGCTGTCTATTTGTCATGTCTATCTATCTATCAGTCTATCTTTCTATCTGTCTATTTATCTAGTTGTTTATCTATCTATGTTTCTACGTGTGTATTTAGCTATCTATATTTCTGGCTATATGTCTATATATCTATCTATCTATCTATCTATATATCTTTTTATTTGTCTATCTATCTAAATATATATATATATATATATCTCTAACTATCTATCTATTTATGTATCAGTCTATCTATCTATCTGTATATTAGTCTTTCTATCTATCTAGCTAAGTATCTTTCTGTCTATTTGTATATTAGTCTTTCTATCTATCTGGCTAAGTAACTTTCTGTCTATCTATTTATCTATAAATTTATCTATATGTCTATCTATTTATATATGTATATGTCTATATGACTATCGGTCTAACTAACAATCTATCTATCAATCTATCTATTTATCCATCGATCTTTCTACAAACTATCTATTTATCAATCAATCAATATATCATATTATCTATCTATCTCTCTATAAATATGCTTATCTAGATATCTAGCTATCTATCTGTCTATTAATTAATCAATCTATCTGTCTATCTGTCTATTTGGGTTATCTATCTATCTAACTATATATCTGTTTAGTCTGCCTATTATCTATCTATATGTTGTTTGTGTATCTGGCCATGTGTCTATCTATCTAGCTATATTCTATCTATCTGTATGTCTGTCTATCTATCTGTTATCCATCTATCTATCTATCTATCTTCTTATTTGTCTATCTATCTACCTGTCTCTCCATTTCTCTATCTATCTTGCAATCTATAAATCTATCAATCTGTCAATCTGATATCTGTCATCTGTCTATCTGTAGATCTATTTTATGCCTATC
>JAREIK010001916.1:785856-863141 GCA_029783825.1 Sapria himalayana
AGCAAGATAGGCATATAACTAGAGTGATAGATAGAGAGATAGAAAGATAGACATTTAGACAAATTGACAGTTAGAGAGATAAATAGATAGATAGATAAATTTATAAATAGAAGACAAATAAATAGATAGACAGATAAACACATAGAAAGATTGATAGCCAGATAGCTAAATAGATATACAGATAGATAGATAGATAAATAGATATATATATATATATATATATATATATATATAGAAAGATAGATAGACATATAAACATATATACAAAAAGATAGATAGACAAATAGACAAAAAGATATATAGATAGATAGAAAGATAGACAAATAGACAAATAGATATATAGATAGATAGAAAGATAGACAAATAGACAAATAGACAAATAGCCAGATAACCAGATAGCCTTATGGACATATACACATATTGAAAGATAGACATATAAACAAATAGATAGTAGAGATAAATAGATAGATAGATAGATAGACATATATATAGATAGACATATAGTTAAATAGACAGATAGATAGATAAATTGATAGAGAAATAGATAGATAGATAGATAGAGAAATAGAAAGATAGAAAGATAGATAGAAAATAACTAGATAGGCACATAGATAAAGAGATATATAGATAGATAGATAGATAAATATATTGATAAATAGATAAATAGATAGATAGATAGATAGATAGAAAGACAGGTAAATAAATAGATTAATAGATAAGGCGTTAGTTAGACAGATAGTCATATAGATATATACCTAGATTGATAAACATATAAACAAATTTATAGACATACAGATAGACAGATAGATACATAGCTAGATATACATAGAGGCAAATAGATAGATAATTAGATAGACATGTAGAAAGATAAATAGATATACAAATAGACAAATAGATAGATAGAAAGATAAAGAGATAGTCATATAGATAAATAGATAGTTAGATAGATAGATAAAAATATATACAGATAGACATATAAATCCATAGATAGACAGATATACAAGTAAATAGATAGATAGAAAGATAGATATGCAGATAGACAGAAAGATAGATAGATAGACAGAAAGAAAGATAGACAGAGAGCTAGATAAACTGAGAGACAAATAGACAGATAGATAGATAGATAGATAGATAGACAGACAGACAGATAGATAGATAGCAAATAGATAGATAGTTAAACAACTAAACAGATAGATTGTTAGACAGATACACATATAGATAGATAGACATATATATATATATACACACAATAGATAGATAGACAAAAAGACAAATATATAGACAAACAATTAGATAGATAGCTAGATAGATTGATAGATTGATAGACAGATAGACAATTAGAAAGATAGACAGATTGATAGATAAACAAATAGATAGATAAATAGATAGATAGATATATAGATAGACAGATAGACAGATTGATTGATTGATTGATATACAGATAGATAGATAGATAGATAAACAAATAGACAGATAATTAGATATATAGATATATAGATATACAGATAGACATATAGACATAGATAGAAATATAGATAGGCAGAAAGATATATAGAAAAATATACAAATAGCCAGATAGCCACATAACCATATGGACTGTTAGATAGATTGAAAGATAGACATAAAGATAGATAGATAGATAGACAGATAATAGATATATAGATAGATAGAAACATAGATAAGAAGATAGTTACATTAAAGATAGATAAATAGATAGATAGACATATAGACAGATAGACAAATAAATAGATAGACAAATAAATAGATAGAAATAAAAATAGACATATAGCCTGATAGACTAGATAGACAGATAGATAGATATACAAATTGATAGATATACAGATAAACTTATAGACAAATATACAGATTTATACATATATAGATAAACAAAAAGAGAAATAGATAGATAGATAGACAGATAGACAGATAGATTGATAGAAGGCTAGAAAAATAGAAAATTAGACACATAGATAGATAGCCATATAGACCCATAGACAGGTAGATAGATAAACATATAGACATATAGACAAATAGACTAATCGATAGATAAATAGATATATATATTTATATATATAGATAAAGAGTTTGACAGATAAGAAAGAGAGAGAGAGAGATATATATATATATATATATATATATATATATAGACAGATAGATTGATAAATAGATTGAAGATAGACAAATTGACACATAAATAGATAGATAGATAACAGATAGATTGATAAATAGATAGAGACATTGATAGATTGATAGAAAATAGATTGATAGATAGATAGACAGATAGGTAGACAATAGATAGATAGATAGATATCCAGATAGCCAAATATATAGATAGCCAGATAGCCAGATGGATAAAGAGATAGATGGAAAGATAGATACATAGATAGATAAATAGATAGATAAATAGACAGATAGATAGATAAATATATAAATAGATAGTTAGTTATTTAGATAGATAGTCATATTGACATATACATAGATTGATAGATAGACATATAGACAAATTTATAGATAGATAGTTAGATATATAGATAGATAGATAGCCAAATAGAAAAAGTGACATATAGATAGATAGACTGATTTATTGATAGATAGATATATAAATAGACATATAGATAGATAGACAAATAAAAAGATTGGCAGATGGACAAATAGAAAGATAGACAAATAAAAAGATAGATTGATAGATTGATAGACATATAAATAGATACACAGATAGATAGGCAAAAAGATATATAGATATATATATATATATAGAAAGATATATATATACACACACACACACACACATACATACATATATATATATATATATATATATATATATATATGTATATAGAAAGATATATATATTGATAGATAGAAAGATAGATTGGTATAAAGACATAAAAAGTTTAATAGATAGATAGATAGATAGTCAGAATAATTTATAGATTTATAGATAGATAGATAGATAGATAGACAGATAGATAGATAGACAAATTGATAGATAAATAGATATATAGATATATTGATAAAAAGATTGACAAATAGATATATAGATAGATAGACAGATAGACAGATAGATAAATAGAAGGATATACAAATAAAAAAATATACAGATAGACAGATAGACATATGGACCCATTAATAGGTAGACAGATAGACATATAGACAGATAGAAACATAGAAACATAGACAGATGGGGAGATAGATAGACAGACAAATTGACATATAAATATATAGATAGTTTGATAGATAGATAGATTGATTGATTGATTGATAGCCAAATAGATAGATAGATAGATATATAGATAAAAAGATAGATAATTAGATAGATAGACATAAGACATATAAAATATAGATAGAGAGACAGATATGTAGATTGACATATAGATAGATAGATTAATTTATAGATAGATAGATAGATATATAGATAGACATATAGGCAGATAGTTAGATTGATATTTATATAGATTGATAGATAAATAGATATACAAATAGATAGATAGATATATAGAGAAAAATATAGATAGAAAGATATATCGATTGACAGATAGATAAATAGACACACAGATATATAGAAAGAGAGATAGATAGATTGATAGATAGATATATAGCAAATAGATAAAAAAAGATATAGTAAATAGATAGATAGATAAATAGACAGATAGTTTGATAGATAGAAATATAGATAGATAGAAATATAGAGAGATAGATAGGTACATATGAAGATAGGTAGATAGACAGATAGATAGATAGACATATAGATTCATAAATAGATAGATAGATAGATATACATATAGACAGATAGATAGTTAGTTAGTTAGATAGATAGGTAGATAGATAGATAGTTAGATAGATTCATAAATTGATAGATGGATAGACATATAGACAGATAGATAGATTTATTGATTGATAGTTAGATAAATATATATATAGATAGATAGATATCTAGAAAGCGAAATAGACAAAGAGACAAATAGACAGATAGATAGACAGACAGACAGGCAGGCAGACAGATAGATAGAGAGAAGAGAGATAGATAGATAGATAGATAGCCAGATAGACATATAGATACATAAATAGATAGATAGATAGACTAATAGATAGATAGAGAGATAACAAATAGATAGATAGATAGATAGATAGATAAACCGATATATATATATAAGAGAGATAGAAAGATAGATAGATATCTAGATAGGTAAATAGATAAATAGATAGACAGATAGAAAGATAGATAGATAGTTAAATGGATAGATAGATAGATAGTCCTATAGATAGGTAGATAGATAGACATATAGGCAGATAGATAGATAAACAGATAGACAGATAGATAGATAGTTAGACATATATATAGATAGATAGAAAGCTAGCTAGATAGATAGATAGATAGATTGATTGATATACAAATAGTTAGATAGATAGAAGACAGAAAGATAATAGATAAAAAGATAGATAAGTAGATTGACATATAGATAGATAGATTAATTGATAGATAGATATACATATAGGCAGATAGACAGATAGATAGATAGCAGATATATAGATAGACTATTAAAAAGATTGACAAATATATAGATAGATAAATATATAGACAAACAGACAGATAGATAGATAGGTAGAAATATAATAAGAAAGATAGTCAGATATGCACACAGATAGAAAGATAGATAGATATATTCATAGACAGATAGATAGATTCATAGACAAACAGACAGATAGTTAGATAGATAGATAGACAAATAGATTGATTGATAAAAAGATAGATAGATAGAAAGATAGACAAATAAATAGATAGATAGATAGATAGTAGTTAGTTAGTTAGTCATATACATAGATAAATAGATAGACATATAGATAGATTTATATTTTGACAAATAGATAAATTAATACATAGCGATATAGACAAAGAGAGATTAACAAATAGACATTTAGATAGATTGTCAGATAGATAGATAGAGATATAAATATATAGATAGATAGAAAAATAGGAATATAGATAGATAGACAGATATACAGATAAACAGATTGACATAAAGACATCTAGACATAAAGATAGATAGACAGATAAACAGATAGATAGATAAAAAGATATTCAGATACACAAATAGATAGTTAGATCGATAGATAAGTAGATAGAAAGATAGAAAGATAGTTTGATAGGAAGATAAAAAAATAGACAGATAGAGTGATAGATTGATAGGCATATAAATAGATCTACAGATAGACAGATTGACAGATATACAGATTGACAGATTGATAGATTTATAGATTGCAAGATAGATAGAGAAATGGAGAGACAGGTAGATAGATAGACAAATAAGAAGATAGATAGATAGATAGATGGATAGACAGATAGATAGACAGACATACAGATAGATAGATATATAGCTAGATAGATAGACACATGGCCAGATACACAAACCAACATATAGATAGATAGATAGGCAGATAAACAGATATATAGTTAGATAGATAGATACCCAAATAGACAGATAGACAGATAGATTGATTAATTAATAGACAGATAGATAGCTAGATATCTAGATAAGCATATTTATAGAGAGATAGATAGATAATATGATATATTGATTGATTGATAAATAGATAGTTTGTAGAAAGATCGATGGATAAATAGATAGATTGATAGATAGATTGTTAGTTAGACCGATAGTCATATAGACATATACATATATAAATAGATAGACATATAGATAAATTTATAGATAGATAGACAGAAAGATACTTAGCCAGATAGATAGAAAGACTAATATACAAATAGACAGAAAGATACTTAGCTAGATAGATAGAAAGACTAATATACAGATAGATAGATAGACTGATACATAAATAGATAGATAGTTAGAGAGATATATATATATATATATTTAGATAGATAGACAAATAAAAAGATATATAGATAGATAGATAGATAGATATATAGACATATAGCCAGAAATATAGATAGCTAAATACACACGTAGAAACATAGATAGATAAACAGCTAGATAAATAGACAGATAGAAAGATAGACTGATAGAATAGATAGACATGACAAATAGACAGCAAGATAGTTAGATGGTGATACATATAGACAGAAGACTAATAGACAGATAGACCAATAGATAGAAAAACATATAGATAGATATACACATACACAGATAAAGGGATAGACAGATAGCCACATAGACGGAAAGATAGACATGTAGATAGATAGATAGACAGGTAGACATATTGACATATAGATAGATAAACAGATAGACATATAAATTTATAGACAAGTAGATAGATAGATATATAGATATACAGATAGATAGATAAATAGATAGATTGATTGACAGATAGATAAATAAAGAGATAGACTAATTGACAAATAAATAGATAGACCGATAGACAGATAGACACATGTATAGATAATGAGATAGATATATAGACATATATTATGTTAGATAGATATATAGATAGATAGATAGAGAGATAGATAGGTAGATAGACACATAGACAGACAGATAGATAGAAAGATAAATAGATAGATATATAGATAGATTAGATAGGTAGATAGAAAGATAGACAGATAGATTACTAGACAGATTGATATATATATCGATATATAGATAGATAGATATAGATACAGATAGATAGATAAATGGATAGATAGACACATAGATAGATATACATATAGACACACAGACAGGTAGATAAATAGATATATAGACATGTAAACAGATAGATAGATAAACACATAGATAGATAGATAGATAAATAGATAGACAAATATACAAATAGATAGATAGACAGACAGATATAGATAGAAAGATAGATAGATAGAAAGATAGACTGATAGAAAGATAGAAAGATAGGTAGATTGATAGATAAATCGATTTATAGAATGATAGACACATAGAAAAATAGAATGATAGACACATAGAAAGATAGATAGACAGATAGACAGATAGACAAATAACAAATAGAAATATACAATGATAGTCAGATAGACAAATATACAGATAGACAGATAGATAGACAGACAGATTGACCGATAGATAGATAGACAAATAGATAGAATGTAATATAAATAGTCATATAAATAGATAGGCAGATAGACAAATAGATAGATAGACAATTAGACAGATATACAGATATACAGATAGACAGATAGATATATACACAGCTAGACAGAGTGTCACATAGACAGACAGATAGATAACAGATAAATAGAAAGATATATAGAAAAATACACAAATAAAATGATAGAGATGTAGACACATAGATGCATAGACAGATAGAAAAATGCACAAATAAACTGATAGAGATATAGACACATAGATGCATAGACAGATAGATTGATAGACATATAGACATATAGACTGATTGATACACAGATGGATAGATAATAGACAAATAGTAGATAGATAAATATATAGATAGACAGATAGATTGATAAATATATAGACATACAGATAGATAGATAGATAGATAGATAGCCTGCTAGAAATATAGATAGATAGCCAGATAGAAATTTACATAGATAGATACATAGATTTATAGAGATAAGATGGATAGAAAAATTGATTGATAGATAGACAGATAGATCGATAGACAAATAGATAGACATGTTGATAGATAGATAGAATAATTTATTGATATATAGATAGATATATAGATAGACATGTAGACTTATATAGATAGATATATAGATAAATGGATAGACAAATAGATAGATAGACATATAGACAAATAGACAAAAATAAAGATAGACAAGTAGATAGTTATATAGAAATATAGATAGATTGATAAATAGAAAAATAGCCTGAAAACCAGATAGCCATATGAATAGAAACACATATTGAAAGATACACTACTAAAAATTTCGAGAATACCTACCAAATTAACGACATAAAAATTTAGTTGGTAATTGTTGTCCAAATCACGACCTTTTAGTGACCAAAAAAGAGTATCGAACAAATTTTTTCTTCTGACTAAAGACCGACCATAATTACGGACCAAATGTTTTTTGACTAAAATTAGTCTGTATAGTGGTTATCCAATAAATTACCAACCATTTAACGATTAAAAATAACTTAACATTAATATTGGTCGATATAGTGAGTTTTAAATTTATTTATAACTTCGAACTGACCGACCATTTACTTACCAGAAATATAGGTCAGTATTTACCGACCAATTCATGACTAATTTAGAGATCCAATGAGGGTCATCTAGAAAAAATACTTCTGATTAAATTTATGACCAACTACCAACCATATATTACTGACCAATTATTTTTTAGTCGGGAATTGGTGAGTAAATTAGGATGGATATAGCGAATAGAAATTGCCGACAAATTAACGATCATTTAACGACAAAAAATATAATACCATTAAAATTGGTCAGTAAAGTGGACTTCCAAATAATTATAAATTTTTTCTTACAGAGCGTTTACCAACCATAATTTTGGTTGGTAATTCATTATTTTAATTTTTTGATTTAAAAATCTTTTTCTGTCATTAACACCTACATTCATCAAAACTCAATCATTTTTTCGAATCAGAGGTGACTGTCAGCACGAAATCAATAAAATCTATTCTTTCTTCTAAATCCAGATAAGTTTTTCTTTGTTTTTCTCATTCAAGATACTTATACATATCTCCGTCTCTCTGAATTATACATAGACAATCAAATTTTTATTTTTTCAGTATAATCGGGTATTAGGTTTTTTTATTTCTCTTCTGAATTTCTTAAGTTTTGCTTCAATTTCATTTGACCTAACATTATTTTTTACTCGTAACAATTAATTAAACTATAATTTTTCATGTTTAAAATTTGTTATTCTACTGTGTAGATTTTTAGGGTTTTAGTGACTTTGATTTCAATTACAAAATGTTTCAATCCGAAGAATCTTAATGTTAATGGTTTATATTTATATAATAGTATGACATTATATATAAATGTCTATACTTTAATATATGTAATGATTAATGTTAAATCAAACTTTTATATAATGTTAATCTTAAATGTCTATAACAAAATATATAAACTTTTATAAATATATATAATCGTATGATATTATGTATAAATCTCTATACTTTAATATATATAAACATATTACATTATAAATACACATTGATATGTTTAAATAAACATATAATGTTATATATAAATATTTATACATATGTATTAATGTTATAAATATCTATACAAAATTTATATTAAACTATCCATTTATATATTTTTTTATATTACAATTATGTAACATTAAATGAATATACAATTTTGTAAATATTTATATTACATATTAATTTTTATTAAAATATAGAATTTTATAATGTTTATATGAATGTGATATATATACTATATATTATTTATAAAAGGGTTGCATATAAAAATAATAATATTTAAGTAACATTTATAAAAATATTTTATTCACAAATATTATATAAATACACTTGTTTAATTATATAATCATATTCATATGTTTAACTATATGTGTAATTCTATGTATAACCACATGTAACAATATTTATAATTACATGTATAACTACACACAACAATTTGTTAAATTATATGTGTATTACTATATATAAATATTTGTATAACTAAATAAATATATATAATATTATATATAACTATATTTGTAACTTTATATTCATATATGTATTAATATAATTAAAGCAAATTATATTTTTCTAACCTTGTTTATATTTATGTATAACTACTTATGACAACTCGTATGAATATATCTATATATAACAATATGTTTAATTATATATAACTATTTATAAGTATATATATTATATTTAAAATAATATTTAACTATAAATAATTGTATCTTACAATATGTATAACTTTAAATATTGTATGCATAATTAAATTCAAATATAAAATTTACAGCTTATATTTATTATATATTTGTATATAGTAATATATAAAAAAGTATTTTACTATATCTATACCTATACATTACTATATCTATAAATATATAAAATTAAATGAATACATATATAAACCTACATGTATAAATGTATGTTTAACTATATGTATAACTATATGCATAACCACATGTAACTATATTTATAATTACATATATAACAACATACAACTTTATGTTAAACTATATGTGTACAACTAAATATAAATATTTGTATAACTAAATAAATGTCGATATAATTATATATAACTATAATTAGAGACAATCACATTTGTTAAATAAATTTATCTTTTATATAGTTATGAAAGATGATCGTGAATGAATGTACGAGGGTCGAATAGTGAATGGAATGTTCACTAATGAATGGGGGGATAAAGTTGATGATTTTTGTGAGTTTACTCTGAGACATCCTAAGGGTGTGAATGGTGGTACAGAATTAAGGTGTCCTTGCACTTTAGTTAAATGTCACAATAAAAAGATTATGAATGTTAAGACTGTGAAGATGTATTTGTATAGAAATGGTTTTGTGGTGGATTACTATGTTTGGATATACCAAGGTGAGAAGCAAGTCCACCAGAGGTGTTCAAGTTTAGTACGGATGTTAGTAAGTGAAGCTGATCAGATGGTCTCGAATAATGTTAATCACACTACATACCATATAATTTTTTGTGATGCTGTGGGTCCTGAATGTAACCTGAATGAGGAACCCAATGCCGAGGCAAAGAATTTTTATGACATGATTCGAGCTGGAGACAAACTTTTATATGAGAAAAATTTTTACATACTCAACTATCTACATCCATTAAGATGTTAGAAATAAAGTGCAAGCACAGGTGTTCGCAAGCATGGTTAAATGATATGTCTAATTTCATTCAAGAATTGTTGCCACAAGATAATCTGATGCCATTGGATTTCTATAGCATGAAGAAGTTAGTTAGAGCTTGGGATTACCCTGTACAGGTCATTCATTACTGTGTTAACAAATGTATGACATACTGGGGTAATGATAGTGACCTTTAAGTCATAAAATATGTGGGCATTCTTGATACAAGAAAAAGGTTAGGGCTTCTCGAAATAGATTGTATAAATAGAAGTTAAGGGTGCAGTATAAGAAGATGCACTATTTTCCTATAACACCTAGGTTGTAGAGATTGTATGCATCAACCGCAATAGATAATAAAATGATGTAGCTTTTAAAGCATCATATGGAGGATGGTGAGATGTGTCACCCTTTTAATGCCCTTGCTTGGAAACAGTTTTGATTAGTATTTTTTTTATTTTTATTTTGAGGTTCGAAATTTTAAGCTGGGTTTATTTGCTGATGGTTTTCAGCTGTTGGTCAATATGGATAGTAATAATCTTTGTGGCCTATGGTGGTGACAATATAATTTGCCGCTAAACATAAGTACGAATGAAGAATTTATGTTTTTAATTGTGTTAGTGCTAGGGACTACGAATCCAAAGTAGAAGATAGATGTTTTCTTGCAGCCATTGATAGTGGAGTTGAAAAATCTTTAGGGTGTTGGGGTTCAAACTTGAGATATTTCCAAACGGAAAAATTTTAAGATGTGCTCTACCCTAATGTGGACCATAAATGACTTTCCAACATATTCTATAATACCTGGGTGGAATGCAATTGGTAAGTTAGCATATCTGCATTGTATGGAAGATTTTGATGTATTTAGATTAATTAAGAGCAAAAAATAGTCATGGTTCGACAACCATCGAAAGGTTTTGACCATTAATTATCCTTATCAACGTAACACCAAAGACTTCATTAAGAATAGAAAGGGTATTAAACAATTCTCGGGTGTTGGATCTGGGGATGAAATTCAGCAGGATTTGTATTACAGAGGTTTGAGGAAGGTGATAGATGTTGATGCTGAAGTTGTTAATCCAGATATCTCTAAGACTTGTGGGTGGAATAAGAGAAGTTTTTTATGAGATTTGCACTACTGGGATGAATACTTGCTCAGGCACAATCTTGATGTTATGCATTTAGAGAAGAATGTGTTTGACAATATTTTCAAAATAGTATTTAACATTCTAGGGAAAACTAAGGACACGTACAAGTCAAGAGATGAGTTGAATAAATATTATTGTAGTCCTCAATTTACAAAAAATCTTGTCACCCAATAAATACCTAAATAAATCACAGAATAAAGGTTGTGTTGGAGTGATAAAAAAACATAGATTTCTAGATTGGTATGCTTCTAATTTGGGGAGATGTGTGGATGCGAAAAAACTTAAAATGTTTGGAATGAATAGTCATGATTGTCATGTATTCATGCAAAGTTTGGTACCAATTGCTCTTCAAGAATTCCTGCCTAATAGAATATTGGAGCTAATATCTGAGATTTCTTTATTCTTCAAGCAACTGACTTCTTCTTCATTGACTGATGAGGAGTTGAGGAATCTGGATGAAAAAATTCCTATTATCTTATGCAATATTGACAAAATCTTTCCTCCATGTTTATTTTGACTCAATGGAACATCTTCCAGTGCACTTGGCTTATTACGTTAGGATTGCTCATCCTGTCCATTATCATTTGATGTATCCTATAGATAGGTAATATTAATTCATTAAACCAATTCTTTTCATATATATATATATTACATATTATATTTTATATACACACAAAAATGACTTGTAATTTTCAATAACCTTTTTGTAGATAATTGAGGAAAATAAAGAATACAATAATGAATAAGGCTCAGGTTGAGGGTTCTATATCAATAGGTTATATTATGGATGAGGTTGCAAAATTCGAATCATTCTATTTCAAAGAAGGATATCCAACTCTTCCACTTAAGGAAAAGCGGAATCAGGTTTATCTTAATGATAATGTGGATAATGATATGTTTGAAATTGTAAAGCCTCCAATAAAGCAATTGGTGCTGAAAGAAAAATATATCTAGCAGACTATGAATATACTGAAGCTCATCTATATATCCTAATTAATTGTCTAGAGGTTAAACCATTCATTGAGTAAGTATTTCCTAATAGTCAAATGAGATCTATTTAGCATTATAATTTACTATTTCCTATCAATGTAACATTTATTTTTAATTTCTTTTTTTAGTGATTTTCATACCAATAAATGTGAAGAGTTTCCAAACATGAATGAAGAAGCTATCAATGCCGTGACAGAGCAAGAATTTCCACCATTTATTGAAAAATATGTATATTTACTTATAAAGATAATCACAACACAATTGTATTGTTATAATAAAAAATTATAATTGTAATCTAAACAATCCACTTACTTTTGATTCCAGGTTCAAAATCATGCAAAGAAAATTTCCAATCATTATCTTTGAAGTATAGCACGAGATCCTTTAAGAGAAGATAGAATGTACAATGGTTACTGTGTAAATGGTTTTAAATTTTACACTAAATTGTATGGTAGTTACCGAGCAACGAATAATATGGAGGCATGCATTAAAGGATATGTATACAATGAAACGAAATATGACTATTATGGGACTCTGGTAGAAGTAATCGAGTTAGAATTTGAAGCCCTTCTCGTAAAAATACTATGTTATTCAAATGTGAATGATTCGACCCAACACCATATGTTGATATTGTTGTACATTCTCAATATAAACTTATCAATGTGCATGATAAAAAAATAATTCAACAAGTATGAACCTTTTATCTTAGCAGTACAAGCATCACATGTTTTTTATTATGAAAATTCTGGTCGGACCGGTCCTTAAAAGGATTGGAAAGCTGTGTGCAAGATCATATCAAGGGTTCAAATTGACATCACCACATCACCAAGTATTGATTTCATAGAACCAGCTTTTCAAAATGATATCAATGATGTTACAATAGAAGCTGTGGTAGGGGACAAAGACATCCTTCTAGTCGCATCTTCTAAGATGGATACAAGTGGGGACGTATTTATTGATGAAAATTTAATTTATTATGAGTTTTATGTTATTTTAATCATTAATCATTTTTGTTTATTTTCATTTCCTTATGTGTTTTTAACAGATATGGCATGTGGATGAGGTAGAGGCAGCACGTTGCAAGGTCATGCTAGTTATGGTATAGGCAGCAATGCCTCATGTATGCTCGAAACTAGTAGAGGTCATGGGTGGATGAGACATTATATTAGACAGAGAAGGTTATGAATGTACCACAGTAGTAGCATCAGTTGACCAATCCACATAATGGTCCTGAGATTTTGATGAATGATCAAGAGACGTGGGAGGGTGAGGAGGGAAAAGATGGAGATGTTGGAGAGACTTTCTCAGAGTACCCTATAGACGAGTCTCTCTCTATTGCTCAGTTTGATCCGACAATTGATAATCATTAAGATATAAAACTTAACAAATATTTTTCAATTTATTAATTTATTTTTACTTGGTAATAAAATTTGGGTTACAGGATGAAGTTAGAGCCATCTGGTTCCATTTCTAGGGTTCCGAGGACAATTTTTAGGAAGTCATTTAAACCTATTGGACATAATTGGAAGTCACTGTCACATAGAGACCAATTGATGATTTGGAGAGAATTTAAGTTAAATATTACTACCTAACATTTTTTACATCTTTTATTTATTCTTTTGTTCACTAATTAAAATTTTTTTAATTATAATTTCAGAAAGTTTACAGGTGGACACAACCAAAAGAGGTGGTTAAAAGTATGTTCTACAAACATGCTGCAGTCAGTATAAAGACACCATGTATGAGATCAAAGATAAATGGTTGAAGAAGAAAGAAAAAGTTTTGAGTGTCCCGGATCATGTTTTCAAGGAGTGGCAGAGCAGATGGGAAGATCATGATTATAAAAAGAGGTGTGATAAATAGAGTGGCAATAATTGCTCAGAGCGGGCTGGGAAGGGTAGTGGCATGTCTACAAACATTTGTATATCTTACTCTATGCGTGAGCATGAATGAGCATTTGTATTATTTCAAATTTATACTTTTTATGTTTATTACTTTGTGAAATGTGTTCAATTATGCCTAATTTTCATGTCTCATAAAAATTTTTTTTCAAAAGAATTAACGTATGTATTGTGTGTAATTATAGACATGCAAGGAGGGTAAGAAGCCTAGTGCTCCTTTCTTATTTAAATACATGCACATTAAGGCTCATGATGATCAGATTTTTTTGTTGATCAGAGATCTCGTGCAGCAAATGTAAATTTCATTTAAAAAATATTAACTTTTCTCTTTTTTTTGAATATAAATTGGAATACTTATCGTACATTTAGATGCTGTTGATGTGATGGTGCAACAAGTAGTTCTTATTCATCAGCTCCACTAGTCAATACGAATCAGATTTGGCATGCGGTTGTTGATGGAAAAAAGAAGATGCCTGTCTATGGCATTGTTTTGTCGACATCATCATTCTACTCTCTTAAATGACCAAATTATGAAGCTAAATTTTCAGAACCAGTTTCAAATTTGTTCTCGACGATGGAGGAATTTTAGGACGCGATGTGAAATGCAATACATTATCAGTTGGCTGATACCGAGTGATACATGATTGACTATGAGGATGATAGGGATGAGTTGCGTATGTGTTTGATTGGCTTACAAAGAAGTTTCGAGAAAAAGGACTACAGTTTAACCCTGATTATCTACCTCGAATTGTTCTGCATAATGCTCCAGCTACAATATCTACTCCATCACCTACAGCAAATGAATCAGGACTAGCAACATCAGACATCTCTATCCCAGTATCCAACATCTCACCACGTAGACCAGATACGTCACAGCATAACAATTATGAAATTAGGTTTGATGATTGATTGTATTACATATATTTATTTTTCAATACCTTAAACTTTGATTTTGGATTTCATCTTTTTTATTTTCTCTTGACGTATTTACTTAAAATATGCAGTATATATAGTTGTTTGCTAGATTTAATTTGAATTTTTTTTGTTGCGTAATTTGTATATATTCCAGAATGTATATAAATTTCAAATGCAAGATTTCTAAATCAAAACTGTAAAAAAATACTTGGTCGGTAATTACCAATGAAATTGTGACCAAAAACTAACTAAAATTTTTAAAAATCAATGGTAGGTAAAAAGTCACCAAATGGTCGGTAATACTTTTGGAGATCAATTAACAACCAAATATTTTAAAAGATTTTAGTCGGTATTTGGTCACAATTTTTTCAGTTATTACTGACCATTTTGTGACCATTTAGCAACCTAATTTTTTTTGGTTGGAAAATAGTTGGGGTAAGTCGGAGATTATTTGTCGATAAATTATCTGTAAATTGTTGGTAATTGCCGACCATTTGGAGATAATTTACCGGACTAATGCTTTTGATCAGGAAATGGTCAGAATATAGTTGGATATTGTTTGTAGGTAAATGGTCTGTAGTTGTCGGTAATTACCGACCATTCGGAGATCATTTACAGACAAGTGGTTTTGGTCAGAAAATTGATGGAACCTAGTTGATAATTATTTGTCAGCGGATGGTCTGTAAAAGGTCATTAATACCATTTGGAGACCATGTACTGACCTAATTATTTTGGTCAGAAAATTGTCGGAATATAGTTGGTAAATATTTGTTGGTAGAGGGTCGGTAAATGGTCGGTAATTTGTCGACCGATTAATTTTTTGTCGGTAAAAAGATTATTGACGAGCAAAATTGTGACCAAACATTTTAGTCGATAAATGGTCGGTTTTAGGGTTACCGAGCAAAAAACACTGAATTAGCGATTACATAATTAGTCAGCAATTCGGTAAATTTTAATAGTGTAGGCAGATAAACACATTAGTAGATAAACATATATACAAATAGCTAGATAAATAATTAGACAAATAGATAGATAGATAGATAGATAGATAGATAGATAAGATAAATAGATAGATAGATAGATAAATAGATAGACAGATAGACCGATAAATAGATAGATAGATAAATAGTTATATAGACAGATAGAGAGATCAAAAGATAGATTGATTGACAGATTGTCAGATCGATAGATTTATAGAATGATAAATTGATAGGTTGAGAGATTGACAAAATGACAGATGACAGAAAGATTGATAGATAGACCAAAAGATAGATTAGTAGATAGATAGACAGATAGATTGATAGATAGACGGATATATAGATATACAGATAGATAAATATATAGATATATAGATTTATAAACTGATAGATAGATAGCCAGATAGAAAGATATGTATATATATATATATAGACAGAAAGATAGATAGATAAATAGATAGATAGATAGAATGACAGACAGATAGATAGATAAATAGATAGATATATCAATAGTAAGATAGATCAATAGATAGAAAAATAGATATACAGATAATAAGATAGACCAATAGATAGATAAACAGACAGACAAATAGATAGATAGATAGATAAACACAGAGACAGATAGATAGATAGATAGATAGTCAGATAGACAGATAGATATACAGACAAATATATAGATAAAAAAATAGACAGTTAGATCGACAGATTTACATATAGATAGATAGACAGATTTCCAGATAAATTGATAGATAGAAAGACATATAGACATATAGAAAGATTGACATATTGACTTATAGATAGATATCATATAGAAATATAGATTTATAAACATTTATACAGATAAATAGATTGATAGTTTGACAGTTTTACAGATTAACAGATTGATAGATTGACAGAGTGAAAAATGAACGATAGAGAAATATATAGATAGGTAGATAAGGAGAAATGCAAATTGGTAGATAGCAAATAAATAGATAGGCAAATAGACATATAGATAGATAGTCAGATAGACAGATAAACAAATAGAAAGATACACAAATAGACAGGTAGTTTGATAGACAGATAGACATATTGATAAAAAGATTGACATATAGACAAGTAAACAGATAGATAGATAGATAGATAGACATATAAACAGAAGATTGAAATATGAATAGGCAGATAGATAGATATATAGACACATATATAGATATACAAATAGATAGATAGATAGAAAGTATGATAGACATATAGATAGATATACATATAGATAGATTGAGAGATAGACAGATAAACAAATAGTCAGATAAATAGATAGATAGATAGATAGATATACAGATAGATAGATAGATAGACTGACAGATAGGTAGATAGGTAAATAAATAGATAGACAGACAGATAGAGTTATAAACAAATAGACAGATAGATAAAAAGATAGATAGATAGATTAATAGATAGATAGATATATATAAAGATTGATAGATAGAAAGATAGTCAGATAGACAGATACATAGATAAATAGATATACATATAGACATATAGATAGATAGATATATAGATAGACAGATACATAGATATACAAATAGATACATAGATAGACAAACAAATGGATAGACAAATAGAAAAATAAATAGATTGAAGGATTGACAGATAGATAGATATATAGATAGAAATATAGGCAAATAGATAGATCGATAGATATATAGATAAATATATAGGAAAATAGACAGAAAGTATGATAGACAGATATATTGATATACATATAGACAAATAGATTGATAAACATATAGACAGATAGACATATAGATATATTAAAAGATATACAAATAGAAAGATAGATAGATAGTTAGACATATTGATAGATTGACAGATAGACACAGACATATAGACATATATACATATTTATAGATTGGAAGAAAGATGGATAGACTAATAGAAAAATACACAGATAGATATATAGACATATAGAAAGATAGACAAATAAATAGATATACAAATAGTCACATAGACAAACAGATATATATAATTATAGAAAGAATGATAGATAGATAGATAGATAGACAGATAACTAAATAGATAGATAGAAAGATATATAGATATATAGCCAAATTAATATATAGATAGATAGATATATAGATAGACAAATTAACTAATT
The DNA here is from genome assembly GCA_029783825.1 of Sapria himalayana. Lineage (NCBI taxonomy): Eukaryota > Viridiplantae > Streptophyta > Magnoliopsida > Malpighiales > Rafflesiaceae > Sapria > Sapria himalayana. Next base: position 804,652 of record JAREIK010001916.1, read on the forward strand.
AACAGATAGACAGACAGACAAATAGATATATATACAGATATATAGATTTGAAAATTAATATATATATATATATATATATATATATATATAATTATATAGATCAATAGAAATATAAATAGACAGATAAGCAAATAGACAGATAGAGAGATAGATATACGTATAAACAGATAGACAAATAAAAATATAGAGAAAGAGAGAGAGACATATAGAAAGATAGGCAGGTAGATAGTTAGATAGATTGATAGATTGACAGATATAAACATAAACATATAGACTTATAGATATATTTAGAGATTGGCTGAAAGATAGATAGAAAGATAGATAGACTGACAGACAGACATATAGATAGATAGATAAATATATATATATATATATATAGATAAATAAACAAATAGATAGATAGATAGACATATAGAATTATAGACACATAGACAAATAGACACATAGACATGTAGATAGATATGTAGATAGACAGATATAAAAATATATAGATAGATAGATAAAAAAATACCAAGATAGACAGATAGTTAGATAAATAGATAGACAGATAGATAGATATACAAATAGATAGATAGTCATATACAAAGTTAAATAGATAGATAGATAGAAATAAAGATAGATAGATATATAAATAGATAGAAAGATAGATAAATAAATAAATAAATATTCAAATAGAAAGAAAGAAAAATAGATAGATAGACACATTGAGAGATAGATAGATAGAGAGATAGATAAATAGATAGATAAATACATAGATAGATAGTTAGATAGATATATAGTTATATAGATTGACATAAGCACAGATAGATAGTTAGACATATAGATTGATAGATAGATAGCCAGATAGATAGAAAGATAGATATATATATATATATATACAATTAGATAGAAAGATAGATAGATAAAAAGACATATAGACAAAAAGACAAATAAATAGATAAATAGATAGATACATATATAGATTGATAATCAGATAGGTAGATATAAAGATAGATAGACAGATAGATAAATACACAGATTGACAGTTCGATTGATAAATAGTTATATATATAGACATATACATAGATAGATAGATGGTTAGTTAGACATATAGATAGATAGAAATATATATAGAAAGATATATAAATAAATAGATAGATAAATAGATAGATAAATAGACAAATAGATTGATATACAAAAAGACAAATAAATAGATAGATAGTTATATAGATAGGTAATTAGATAAATAGATAGATAAAAAGATAGATAGACAGTTAGATAAATACACGGATAGATAGATACATAGATAGATATATAGATATATATATATATATATATATATATATATATATATATATATATATTTATAGTTATATATATATATATATATTCATATAAACATATAGATAGATAGACATATAAATAGATTTATAGATTGACAGATAATAGATATATAGATAGATAAATAGATAGATAGATAGATAGATAGATAGATAGATAGATACATAGATTGAAAGACATATAGATAGAGAGATAGGTAGATAGGTAGATAGGAGGATAGATAGATAGATAGATAGATATAAATATAGACAGATAGATAGTTAGTTAGTTAGTTAGTTAGATAAATACACAGATAGGCAGAAAGGTAGATAGGTATATAGAAAAATTTGAAGATAGATAGATAGTTAGATAGGCAAATAGATAGATAGATAAACAGATAGATATATAGGTATACATATATATATATATATATATGTATGTATGTATACAGATAGACAGATAGACTAATAAATAGATAGATTGGTATATAGATAGATAGATAGATAGACAAAAAGATATATAGATAGATAGACAAATTGACAGATAGATTCATTGACATATAGACAGATATAAAGATAGACAGATAGACACATAGACAGATAGATAGATAGACAGATAAATAGATAGACAGATAGAAAGATAGATAGATAGAGATATAGATAGATATACAAATAGTCAGATAGATTGATAGAGAGATAGACATATACACTTATAGATAGATAGAAAGATAAATAGTTAGGCATATTGATAAATTGATATATAGATTAATAGACATATAGTAAAAATACACATATAAATAGATAGGCAGAAAGAAAGATAGACAGATACACAAATATAAAGATAGACAGATAGATAGATGATAGACAAATAGACAGATAGATAAATAGATATAAAGATAGAAATATCGATAGATGGATATATTGACATATTAATAGATAGATATTTAGATAGATATGTAGATAGCTAGATTGATAGATTGACAAATTGCTAGATTATTAGATCGACAAATTGACAAATTGATAGAAAGACCGATAGACAGATTGAGAGATAGATATAGATAGATAGATAGACAGATAAAAAGATAGACAGATTGACAGATCTACAAATAGACAAATAGAAAGATAGACATATAGACTGATAGACACATAGACAGATATATAGATAGATAGATTGATAGAAAGACCGATAGGTGCACAGATAATTTGATAAATAGATAGATAAATAGAAAGATAGATAGTTAGAAAGATAGACAGATGGATAGATAGAAAAATAAATAGATAGATAGACAGATAGACATGTAGACATATAGGTAGATCAGAAGATAGGTAGATAGGAAGATAGATAGATAGATAAAGAGACAAATATATACATAAACAGATCGATATATAGACATATAGACTAATAGATAGATAGATAGATAATTCGATAGACATATAGACAAATAGATAGATAGATAAACAGATAGATAGATAGACACATAGACACATAGACACATAGACACAAGACACATAGATACCAGACAGATCTTCATCATACACTCAAAAATGTGGTACTAAAAATTTTATTTTGAATTTTTTATCTTCTAAAGATCTTCATCATACACTCAAAAATAGTCGGGCCAACATGAGGATCGAGAAATTCATAAAATCCTAAAATTTTTTTATTTAGTTTCCATTTAGAATCTACATAGTGGGCAGTGAGATATGCATAAGATGATTCGGCATAACTTGTTCAGATACTAGAAATTATGGACACTACTCTACTATATGCACTGAATTCATTAATTATTATTTGATTTTCTAACTTATAATATTTTAGTATGGCATTCCTCGATGTGGACCTAGGAATCCTACGATAAGCAAGCTGAAATTATATATGCATAATGCTCACTACCTTCGATCTTCTGAAAATCTGATCGAAAGCCACATAATGGTGATTAGTTTCACCATGCCTTCTCTACCCAACCCACTGTGGTATATTAAGGGGGTAAATTTTGAGACTGACCTAGATCCAGCCTCAAAAAATGCACTATTGAGATGGGTTTGCCTAAGATTTAATGCATTATATTATGTTGGTGCATAGTTCGGCATGCCTCTTAAGGTGCCCAGCCACAAACGCACTCTTGCAAGTTAAATTTTTCTTACAATATTTACACTGTGCTGTTTCTTCTTTCTCACCCCTTACATTTTTTTTATTTTATTATATTAAAATTATTCCAAACTACAAAGGTCCTCCTAGTTTTTTGTTTTTTAGATGTTTGGATTGAGACAACCAGAAAAACCAAAGTTTTACCAGCCTCGAATCTTGGTGTAAGATTGTCATTTTCTAAATCTAAATAAATTTTATTAGTATTTGTCATTTTTTGGTATTTTTTAGACAAGAGTTTAGATTAAAAAGAAAATAGTGAGAGAGAAAGTAAAAAACTAATTAAATTTTAAATATTATGTTAAGACTTAAGAGTTTTAGTTAACTAATTGAAAAAATAGAAATACCCATAAAGTAGTGTAAAGGTAAAGTACGTGTACCATAAATCCAACTTCCTAAGACCAATGCAAACACGAACCAAATCCGAGCTTGAGTTGCGAGTCCCGAAAAGCTGAGCCAAAATCCTTAGAAAGTGAATTTTAGGAGAAAGATTTGAGATAGAGTATGAGAATTTATATTTTTGAAAAACATAAAAATTTAGAAAGAGGGGGTGGGGCTTTTATAGAATAATAAAAAGAATTTTTTTTTTAAAAAAGTTTTTTTTATTTTTTCATTATTTTATTGCTTTTTTTTGGAGTAGAATCATGTGGGCTATTGGATTCTACTCCATAGTCATTGAAGGTTAAATTCAACATATTAAAGTCAAAATTTTTAAATTTTTTTTAATTTTTTAAACAGTTGGGGAACGGATTGACCGAGGGAGGGGTGGAAATTGGAATGAGACTCGAGTAGCTTCCAGATGCGTTTGGCTCAGCTACTAGGGCAGTTTATCGGCTCGTGTTAAAGTACCATGCACATGGGCCATAGTATCATGATGTGCCTAGCCCTACACAAAGCCCGGTTGGCGTCGGCACGGCACGACATGATTCATGTTGTGAGCAGGCCTAACTTGGGCATGTGCATGAGAAATTCTTGTGCCATGCAGAGCCGGGCACGGTAGAATCATTCCTTCCCTCGTGCAGTGCCGGACGAGCTCGGCCCATTTGAGACCTCTATCTATCTATATATGTTTCAATGTGACTATCTTTCTATCTGTCTATTTGTGTATATTTCTATCAATCAATCTATCTGTCTATCAATCAATCAATCTTTATTTCTTTATTTCTATCTATCTACCAATATATCTATGTATCTATCTATATGTCCTTATGTCTTTCTATCTATCAATCAATCTAATTGCCTATCTATCTATCTATTTGTCTATGTATCATATTTGTCAATATGGTATATATGTCTATCTATTAATTTTCTATCTGTATATTGCTCTATCTGTCTATTTATTTATCGGTTTATCTTTTATCTATCTACTTGTCTATCTATCTATCTATCTATCTGACTATATCTTTATCTATCTATTTGTATACATATCTATCCATGTATCTCTCTAAATGTCTATCTATATATCTGACTATTTTTTTATCTATTTGTTTGTGTATATGTATATCTTTTAATGTCTATCTATCTATATCTATCTATTATCTACCTATATATATATATATATATATCTATCTATCTATCTATCTTTGTGACTATCAGTCTGTCTATTTGTAAATCCACTTGCCTGTATGTTTGTCTATTTTTATTTCTGTCAGTCAGTCTATTTGTATGCTTGTCTATGTATATATCTATCTACTTATCAATTTTATATCAATCTATCTATTCATCTATCTATATATTTATATATCTATCTGTCTATCTATCTGTCTATTTATCTATCTATCTATCTTTGTATCTACATGTTTTTTGGTTTATGTGTTTATTTTTCTAACTTTCTATATATTTGTCTATCTATCTATATGTTTATCTTTCTATCTATCTATCTGTTCTATCTTTCTATCAATATTTAATCTATATGTCTATCTGTCTATCTGTATATTTTTCTATCTATCTATCTTTCTATCTCTCGATTCATATATCTGCCTATCTGCCTATCTCCCTATCTGTCTATCTGTATTTATTTTTATTTATATAACTATTTATCGGTTAATCTTTTTATCTATATACTTGTCTATCTTTCTATCTGTCTATATGTCTATATGTCTATCCGTCTATTTTATATATATCTATTTGCCTATTTGTGTATCTATCTATCTGTCTATATGTCTATCTATCAATCTATCTGACTATCTATCTATTTATCTGTCGATATATCTTTTTATATATCTGTCTATCTTGATATCTAGCTATCTGTCTATCTATCTATCAATTTGTCATTCTGTCTATCTGTCTATCAGGTATTATGTCTTTATGTCTTTGCACCAATCTATCAATATGTCTATCTGTCTTTCTAACAAATTGTTTATCTCTTTATTATTATCTATCTGTCTTCTATCATTTTGTCTATCCATTTATCTCTCTAGCTTTCTTTCATTAATCTATCTGTCTATCTATGCATGTATCAATCAATCTATCTACATATCTTTCTGTATACTTTTTTATTTGTTTGTATGCCTGTCTATCTACTTGTATGTCTAATTGTTTATCTAGCTATCTATCTTTCTATTTATATATCTATCAATCTATCTGTCTATCTGTCTATCTTTCTATTTTTCTATCTTATTATCTGTTTATCTATCTATTGTTTATCTATCTATTTGAATATCTGTCTATCTATTAATATGGTCTATCTATCTATATATATTTCTCACTATCTATTTATCGATTTATCTTTTTATATATCTACTTGTCTATCTATCCAACAAATTATCTGACTATCTTTCTATCTATTTATCTATCTATATATCTGCCTATTTTATTATCTATTTGTCTATTTGTCAATCTATTTATCTATCTATTTGTATATTTGTCTATCTATATATGTATCTATCTATCTATCTGACTATTTGTCTATTTGCCTAATTGTCTATCGAAGTATCTTTCTAAGTGTCTATCTGTCTATATGGCTATCTATATGTCAATCAATCAATCAATCAATCTGTCTATCTGTGAATCAATCTATCTATATTTCTATCTATCTTTTATTTATCTACCTATATGTCTATTTGTTTATCTATCTATTTGTCTTTTGTATTTCTATCTATCTGTCTATCTATCTAGTTGTTGATCTGTCTATCAATAAATCTATTTATTTATTTATCTATCTATCTATCTATATGTTTATCTATCTATATGTCCATCTACCTTTTGTCTATCTATCTATCAGTCTATCCATCTATCTATATATTTTTCTTTCTATCAGTTTATATGTTAATATGTCTATCAATCAATCAATCAATCTATCTGTCTATCTCTTTATCTATCTTTCTACCTATCTGGCTACTATCACTTTATTTATTTGTCTATCTATATATCAATCTATCTAACTCTATGTCAATCTGTGAATGTAGCTATCTACCTATTTTTCTTTCTATTTATTAGTCTATTTTTATATCTGTCTATCTAAAAATCTATGTTTTTGTCTATCATTTTATATGTCTATAAGTATTTCTTTCAATCTATAAATCTATCTATTTGTCTATCTATCTATCTATCTATATATCTCTTTATCTGTCTATCTATCTATATATCTGTCTGTCGGTCAATGTTTCTATCTATATGTCTGTCTTTTTGTCAATGTGTATATTTTTCTATCTATCTATCTATCATTCTATATATCTATCTATATCTCTATCTCTTTATCTATCTATCTTTAGATCGGTCTATCAGTCTTTCTGTAAATCTGTCAATTTTTCAATCTATCAATATGTCAATATGTCAATTAATCTATATATATATATATTAATATATCTGTATGTATGTCTATTTATTTGTTTATCTATCTATCTATATGTCTATCTATCTGTCTCTATATCTATTTATCTATCTATCTGTCTATCAGTCTATCTGTCTAATTGGTTATATGTCTATCTTTTTATTTGTCTATATGTCTATATCTTTATCTATCTATCTGTCTATCTATCAATATGTCTATTTGTCTATATACCTTTCTATCTATTTGTCTATCTATCTGTCTATCTGTCTATTTGCCTATCTATCTATTTGCCTAGCTACCTATCTGGATAATTTACCTCCTTCCTATCTATCTATCTGTATATGTGTCTATCTTTCTCTCTGTTTATCAGTCTATCTCTCGATCTATCTATCAGTATTACTATCGATCTATCAATCTATAAATCTATAAATATGTCAATCTATCTATCTATCTTTCTGTCTGTCTGTCTATCTATCTATCTATCGATCTATCTATCTGTCTATCTGTATATTAGTCTTTTTCTATAATTATCTATTTGTCTATCTATCAATCTAATTTCTCCATATTTTTCTATCTATGTGTCTATATGTCTATTTTTATATCTGACTATATGTTTATGTGTCTATCAATTTATTTGTCTTTCTATCTATCTGGCTATTTCTACATTGTTCTATCTATCATATATATATATATATATATATATATATATATACTTGTTTGACTATCTAACTTTCTGCCTATCTGTTTATCTATTTGTCTATCTGTCAATCTATCAATATGTATATCAATCTATCTTTCTATTTTTTTAATCTGTCAATCTATTTATCTAACTATCTGTCTATATGTCAATCAATAAATTAACCAATCAATATATCTGTTTGACTATCTTTCTTTTTAACTATATATCTGTCTATCTATCTATATATCTCTCTAATTGTCAATCTATCTGTCTATCTATCTATCTTTCTATCTTTCTATCTGTATATATATCTATTTATCTATCTGACTATATGTCTATTTGTCTATCTATCAATCTAACTACGTGTCTTTTTATATATCTATCTATCTGACTACCTATCTATTCTTTCTATATATCTAACTAACAATCTATCTATCTATCTAAATGTCTATGTGTCTATCTGTATATCTGTCTATATGTCAATATGACTATCTTTATATTAATCAATCTATATATCTATCTATACGACTATTTGTCAATCTATCTATCTATCTATTTATCTGTCAATGTTTCTATCTGTCTATCTGTTTATCTCTCTATCTATCTGACAATTTGTCAATCTATCTATCTATATATCTATCTATCTGTCTATTTGTCTATTTGTTTATCTATCTATTTATATATGTGTCTATTTGTAAATTTATATATCTGAATATCTGTCTATTTTCCTATCTGCATATCTATCTATCTATCTATATATCTGTCTATCTATCTATCTATCCTTCGTCCTCTCTATCTGTCTATATATATATATATATATATATATATCTAATTTTTTATATTTCTATCTGTAAATTTGTCTATATGTCTATCTGACTGTGTCTATCTGTATTGCTTTTATCTATCTATCTATTAGTGTATCTATTTATCTATATATCTGTGTATTTATCTATCTATCTATCTATGCTTCTATCTATTTATATGTCTATCTATCTATCTATCTATCTATCTATCTGTCAATCTATCTTCTTTCTATCTTTCTTTCAGCCTATCTACAAATCCATCAATAAGACTATATATCTATGTCTCTAGCTATCAATCTATCAATCTGTGTATCTATCTATCTGCCTATTTTATTATTTGTCTTTATGTCTATCTTTTTATATGGCTTTCTTTCTAATTATAAATCTATCAATAAGTATATATATCTAAGTGTCTATCTGTCAAACTATCAATCTGTCTAACTATCTATGTTCTTATCTTTCATTCTATCTATCTTTTCTATATTTCTATAGTCTATTTGTCTATATATCTATATGTCAATATATATATGTATTTATTCGTTTATCTATCTATTTCCTATCTTTTTATCTATATATTTGTCGATCTATCTATTTGTATATATGTCTATGTGTGTATATGTCTATCTATCTATCTGTCTATTTTTTTCTGTCTATCTATCTGTCTGTCTGTCTGTCTATCTATCTATATGTCTGTCTATCAATCTTTCTATATGTCTATTTGTCTCTCTTTCTATTTATCTATCTGCCTATTTGTGTATCTTGCTATCTATTTATTTTTCTATCTATTTTTCTATTAATATATCTTTCTATCTATTTGTCTATCTATATGTCTATTTATCTATCTGTCTGTCTATTAATTTTATATGTTTATCTACCTATCTTTCTATCTATTTATCTATCTATCTATATATCTGTCTATGATTCTTTGTTTTTTTCTATCTCTATGTCTATCTGCCATTCTGTGTGTCTATCTATCTATATGTCTATCTTCAAATGTGTGTTTTTATTTATCTATATGTCTATCTATCTAAACAGATAGATAACAAACATATAGACATATAGATTATAGACTGTTAGACTTATAAATAGACAAAAAAATAAACAGATAGATAGATAGACAGATAGATAACACTAAAAGAAATATTCATTTTAGCTAGGGATCAATCCCTAGCTAAATTGCAACGGATTAGTTAGGGAATAACAAGGGATTAATGTTATTTTTTCGAAAAAAATAGCAACTGATTAGCGATATATTAGCGATGATAAATTTGTCATAAATTCCGTAAAAAAAATGGGAAATTTAGTGATGAATTAGCGATGGAATATTTTCCTAAAATCCGCTAAATAAAAGTGGGGTTTTTAGGGATGAAATTAACGATGGATTTGCAACGAAAAATTTTCGTAAATTCCACTCAATAAAAGCGTGGAATTTACAGACGGATTAGCGATAGAATATCTTTTGCTAATACCAGCCATTATTTAGCAATGAATTTTGTGAGGGATTTTCCCTAACTAATACAAGCCATTATTTAGCGATTGGATTTAGCGAAGGATTTTCCCTCGCTAATAATATTTATAATTTAGTGACGGATTTAGCGACGAAATTTTCCTTGCTAATAAAATTGATGATTTATTGACGGATTTAGAGACAGAAATTCTCTTGATAATAAAATCCATGATTTTGCGATGGATTTAGCGATGACATTTCCCGTGCTAATAAAATCCATGATTTATTGACGGATTTAGCGATGAAATTTTTCTTGCTAATTGAATCCATGATTTAGCAATGGATTTAGCAATATAATTTCCCTTGCTAATAGAACCAATGATTTAGTGACGGATTTAGCGATGGAATTTCCCATGCTAATAAAATCTATGATTTAGCGATGGATTTTCTCGAGCTAGTAAAATATGTAATATAGCGATGAATTTTCCCTACCTTATAAAATTCGTAACTTAGCTACAGATTTAACGACGGTATTTCCCTAGTTAATATTTATTTATATAATTTTTTTATTTTTTATTAGTTTTAATATTTTATTTAATTTTGTTTATTAAATGTATGTTAATGGTCTATAGATGAGCAATCCGTGAAACATACATTCTCCTCATAAAATCATAAAAAAATAATATTATAAATAAATAATTTAAAAAATATTGAAATACAAAAAACAAATATATATATTAATAAGGACTAAATTTTCTATTTTTATGATGTATTAATTTTTTATAAAATTATAAAAAAAAATTTCTAAAATTTTAAGATAAGAAACTAAAAATTTTGAATTAAAGTACCATTAAATAATAAATTCAATAAGTATAATAATTTTTTTCTTTATTTTAAAAATTAAATTAACATATATTAAAATTTCTATTAATATAAATATAAATTAATTCATTGTATAATAAAATAAAAAATATTTTATAAATTATCTGAATTGATGAATAAACTAGTAAAAATTAATATTATTATAAGTAAAAAAAAATTATTATCATAGAAAACTTTTAAATAAATAAATAATACAATATTTGAAAATCTTGAAATATAATATAAATATAATTTTTTTAATAAAGTTAAAAGAAAATAAATTAATATTTATAAATAAATACATAAATGTTTGCTCTTAAAAAAATGTATACGAATTAAACAATTGAGTAATATTTTGACTATTAGCTTTTAACATTAAGTTTTTATTAAAATAATAAATATAACTTATTTTAATTATCTTCTCACTTTAAGTAATTTCTTGAATTTTAAAAATTATTAATAATATCAAATAATATGAAATTTTAGGCCTTTAAAATTATTTTATATTATCTTCATATAAAGTAATATGAATTCTTAAAAATTTAAAACATAAAAATATAAATTTTTATATATTTTTTAACATTAATAGTATTCTATAACTCTTAAGCAAGTGACTAGAAGACAAATCATCTTTTCATTTATGTTTTATTATATGGAGTTTATTAATTTTGTACATATTTGCTCTTTTTATAAGGCAAATCATATTTTTTTATTATTTATATAGTTATTGTTTATATTAATATCATAATAAAAAATTTTAAGGTGTTTATTTTTCATTTGTACCATGCAACATGCACATTAATTTTGTTCGAAAAAATTTTTATAGTGAATAAAATTAATTAGTCTTTTTGATGATAAATATATATATATATTATTTATTTAATGTTATAATAATTAAAAAAATAAAAAAATTGATTATCTTCTTCGACACAGATTATCTTCTTCGACACAGACGCTTAATTGACGCGAACCTCCACAGAAAGCCATCCATCCCTCGACACCGATGCTACAACATATATTCAATTTCGAGGTTTAAGTTTTTTATTTTTATTTGATTCGAGGTACGTTTTATATATTTATTCTTCATCGATTAACTTGATTAAGCTTAAGTTTTATTGTTTCCGAAAATCTTTTTTTTATTCACCATTGTGTTCTTGGATTGTGTATATATACTTAATCGTATACATACTTCATGCAAATGTGATATAATGCATTGTCATTATATGAATTTTGATGGTGCACAGTAGGTAAGCCGAATTAAAAAAATTTTCAATATAAATAACTACATACTGCATACAAAAATAGTATACATAAATATATGTTTGCTTAAAATAAGTGTGTTTAAACATAACTATATATATATATATAACTATAAAAAAAGTATACATAAACTATTTAAACATAATTATATCTATAATTTTTTTATTACCATAGAATTGAAATGAAAAAATTGTTATGCATTGTTTGGGCATGTTGGTATTAAGTGGATGAACTACTTTATCATGATTTGGCTGATTTTGATGCTATAGTTTGCTGGTATCTTTTTTTTGTTTTGGTTATAAATATTTCTATTTAAAACTTCAATTATTCATGGCCCATTGCTAATGTTTTTGTTCACGGGTATTCTTGAGTGAGGAGCACAAAAAAAATGCATATGTTCTTGATTTATTATCTATATTGCATGAAGAGCACAAAAAGATGATTCTAATAATTATTCTAAAAATTTTTTTTTTGAATAATTATTCAAAAACAAATTGTTTTAATCAATATTTTGCTATTTTATGGTTGATAAAATGAGAGTGTGTATGATCATAATTTGTGTTATTTATGGTAAGTTTTTTAGGAGTGTATTTTTTGAAAGTGTAAGTTTTTTGTTTTGTTCATTTATTTTATGGAAGTGTGTATATGTGTTTATTAAGTTTTTCATTATTAAAATTACTATGTGCTATGAATTTAACATCATTTTTGAAAAATCTAGAAAAACCATTTTGGTAAATCTATTCATAATTTTTGTAGTGTGTATGTGAGTGTGTGTAATAAAAAAATGTGAATATTTATATATATTTTTTCTATTTATTAATTCAATATTATATATAGTTTGGGAAAATGAAAAATAATTTTGTGATTTAATTCAAAATTATCATATTTAATTAACTGGTTTGGTATTTGAGCTATAATATTTTTCAAATAGGTTTGAACCCATTGATGGTTATCTTTTGATAACCTTTTGAGATTGGATGGCATATCAATTGAATATTCATGTCTTTGCTTGCTCTATTGATTTATTGTTGTTAGGTAACCAAACTTTTTGATTGATTAATCTTGTCATAGAGAAAATATTATCATTAAAGGAGACCATTGTTAGTCTTTCAAGATAGTTTCTCCAATAGAGATGATTTGTAGAACATATATTACCAACCTCAAGACCATTTACCTTGTAAAAAAAATCTATATTGATGTTGTTTCATGGTTGATGTGTGAGATACATATATCACTATGCTCTATCAAATCAAGGAAGTTGTCAACAATAGCAAATCAACCACTCAAACAAATGTTCTAACAAATGGATTCCTATATGTTGCAAGTTGATAGTCATCTATTATTAATCGTGCACAATTGGTAATTAATCTACCCTTTATACTCTATTTTCAATTAGATACTCATCTATTAGTAAGCTTTCTCAATTGAACTATAATATATATTTTTATTTTTTATTAATGAGAAAGTATAATGGAATATACTATAGACCATGTTAAAGATAAAGCATAGAAAAATATTATCTCATCTATAAATGAGCATTCTCATTTGAAAGTAGATACTAATTTATGGTAGTAGTAGTACAAGAAGAAGAAGTAGAAAAAGATAAAGAAGAAGCAGTACGAGAATGAGAAAAAGTTTAAGATGATGAAGAAATTAGAGTAGACTTATAGTTTTTTATTATCAATTACATGCATTACAAGAAATCGTAATCATCCTAATCTTCAAATAGAAAAAAATATTAGGCTTGCATCTCTTAAATTACAGAATAAAAAAACAAAAACAATTTAATATTATGCTTTAATACCACTAAAAGGTAGGAATATTGCTCTGAGATGTATTTTACTAAATTAGTTTGATTTTAAAATTTTATTAAATATATTTTTTTAACAATGAAAGTACTATTCTTTATAATTTGTTGCATCCAAAAACCGCACTAACTTTTATCTAACATTGCAAAAAAAAAATGAATTCTTCTACAATAATAATAATAATACTTAATATTTTCATCCGTAATCTACACACACACACACACACACACACACACACACACATACATATATATATATAATGGATAATTGTGTTATGGAATCCAAAAAAAAATATCTATGATTTGGGTTATATTTTAGTACCTATATTCGGATACTCATAAATATCCCAATATATTAAAAAAGACATTATGCATAAACTCGTTTCAGCTTACTCAGTATGCAAAAATGAGTTAATGCATATGTTTATGCATACAGAGTATTTATGAACTTGATATGCATTTGTTTTTTCTTACGAAATAATGAGTTTCTATATATACTCATATGCATATATGAGTATATGCATTCAATATGATAAAAGGAAGGTAATTATCAGTATAAGAATTTGGAAGACGCGAATCATAAATATTTGGATTTGGGTCCCCAAATGTTATATTAAAATTAAAAATTATAAAAAAATATAATTATTTTCATGTTGGTTCCCCTTAACATTTTTTCTTATAATATTATAACTTTTATCCACTTTTGTTGCACCGAAATGCATCAACTTTGTTTATCTCACATAAGTTTTAAAAAATTTAAATCTAAAATAATAGTTCCAGAAATCAAAAATCAATTTTTGATTCTCATAGAGTTTACCAAAATATACTTCTTCAAAGAAAATTGATAGGTTAAACCCCAGGGCTTACACCCATTTAATGATGCCACCAACCATCCAACTAGTAACTTTTTAGAAATACTGGATTCAAAAATCTTTATCATTATAATGCAAGTAGGATTTGATTATTTTAAGTATTTAGAATTATAAGTATTTGTGTAACTATATGTATACCCACATGTAACTATATTTATAATTACATGTATAATTACATACAATATTATATTTAACTATATGTGTATAACTATGTATAAATATTTGTATAACTATATATAAATATTTGTATAATTATATAACACTCTACAACATTAAATATCACTATATTTATAACAATGTATACATATATGTAAATCTATATATTTATTGATAACTTTATAAATTTGTGTATAACTATTTGTATGAATATATTTATATATAACTATATGTTTAAATATATAAAAATATTAATAGCTGTATATACTATATGTATAATAACATATTATTATAAATAATTGTATATTATCATATATATAACTATAACAACTTTATACATAATTATATTTAAATATATAATTTATATCTTATATTTAATATACATTTGTATATATTAGTATATACAAATGTATTTTACTATATCTATACCTTATACATATCTATATGTATACATATATACAATTATATGAATAAATATATATATCTACATGTATAAATATAAATATAACTATATGTGTAACTAAATGTTTAACCACATGTAACTATATTTATAATGACATGTATTAAAACATAAAACATTATGTTTAATTATATGTGTATATATATAAATATCTATAAACTAAATAAAATTTTATATAATTAAATAAAGCTAAATGTATAACTATATATATTATATGTATATATATAATAACATTGTATATATTTATAAATTTTATAAAACTAAATTTTATATATATAAATAACATTGTATATATTTATGTATAACTAAATATAACTACTCGAATGAATATATATATATATATATATAACTAAATGTTTAACGATATATAAATTTTTATAACTATATATATTATATGTATAATAGCATATAACTATAAATAATTTTATTTTACTATATGTATAACTATAAAAACTTTATACATAACTATATTTAAATATATAATTAACATGTATTTAATATACTTTTTTATATATTAGTAAAAAAATGTATTTTAGCATTTCCATACCTATATATAACTATATGTATAAATATATGACATTATATGAAAAGATATATATACATTTATTTATAAATATAAGTTTAACTATACGTGTAACTATATGTATAACCACATGTAACTATATTTATAATTATATGTATAAAAAGATACAACATAATATTTATTTAAATATGTATAACTATATATAAATATTTGTATTATTATAAAAACTCTATATAAATAAATATAACTTTATTTTTAATTATGTAAACATATATGTATACATATATGTAAATCTATATAATTGTTTATAACTTTGTATACATTTATTTATATGTACTTATAACTACTTGTATGCATATATCTATATATAATTATATGTTAAACTTAATGTAACTATTTATAACTACATTTACTATATGTACCCTAACATATAATTATATAAAGGATAATACTATTTTGTTGCACCAAATTGAAATAAAATGGGTAAAGATATAATATCAACAATATGTAAGCACATAGCATGAGAGTGTCCATTGAACAGGGTCATATATGGTATAATACAAATAAGTGTCGTACTCTTACCTAATCCTAGCCCTTTGGCCTCAGGAGCAAATATGAACTTATGTATAATAAAAAATGCATTATTTGATAGGTTTGTACTGAAGAACTTATATTTTCTTTTATATAATTCTTAATTACAACACTACAGTCTCTGTGTGTCTCTCTCTCCCTCTATAATTCTTTCTGTATTTCTCTTC
This sequence comes from Sapria himalayana, assembly GCA_029783825.1. Taxonomy (NCBI): domain Eukaryota; kingdom Viridiplantae; phylum Streptophyta; class Magnoliopsida; order Malpighiales; family Rafflesiaceae; genus Sapria; species Sapria himalayana. The sequence continues at coordinate 821,494 of JAREIK010001916.1, forward strand.
CTCTTTTTCTTTATGTGTCACACTCTTTCTCGTGTTATTTTTTTCTGGCTCTTCTTTCTTGCTTGTTCTCTCTCTCTCTCTCTCCACCCCACCCCCTCTCTCTCCTTCTCTCTCCCTCTCTCTCTCTCCCTCTCTCTCTCTCCCTCTCTCTCCCTCTCTCTCTCTCCCTCTCTCTCCCTCTCCCTCTCCCCTCTCTCTCTCTCTCTCCCTCTCTCTCTCTCTCCCTCTCTCTCTCTCTCCCTCTCTCTCTCTCTCCCTCTCCCTCTCTCCCCCTCCCCCCTCTCTCCCCTCTCTCCCTTTCACCTTTTCTCTCCCACTCTCTCTCCCTCCTTTTCTCTTCCTCTCTTTCTCTCTCTCTCCCCACGTCTCCCGATTTCTCTACCCCTCTCTCTTCCCACCTTATCTCTCTCTCTCTCTCTCTCTCTCTCTCTTCCTTTCCTTCTTCAAACATTAAATGTATTTTATTTGCTTTCATTTCTTGTACATTATTGTACTTTGCACCCTTTATCTAGTATAACTGTGATACCTTTTAATCTTTATCGTGCTAAAGATTACGTTATATATTAATGTAGATTTTGCAAACGACTTGCCTTTATATTTATGATATTTATATATTAAATATTCATCTGTAAGTAATTTTATTTTATTCTTTGTATATTTTGAAATAATTATATGGTTTATATATTTTAATTATTGGTCATTATTTTATGTAAATAAAATTGGGCAAAATGAGCTCAGATCATCAGTGGATGTACAAAAAAGTTATTAATAGATTTTTGAATATAAATTTTTTGACTGGGCTTGAAACTTTCATCAATTTTGTAGTAGTCAATCGAGATTGAAGGATGGATAAAAAATTAAGTGTCCATGTAATCATCGAAAGTGTCAGAATATCCTTTTTCATTATGCAAACACTATAAGATATCATTTGGCAAAATATGGCTTTGTGCCAAATTATTTTGTTTGGATTTATCATGGGGAAAGTACAAAGGCTCTGAATATTAACCAAAATGAGGGTATTGAATCATTTTTTTGTGGTGAAGAATCATCAAACATATACCATAGAATGATAATGGAAGATGCTGGTCCTGAATTCAATATGGATTACGTGGATGAACTACCTAATCCTAGAGCTCAGAAATTTTATGAAATGCTTAAAGCTGCAGATAAAGAGTTGTGGCCTAGTTATAAAACAGATTCGTAATTGTCACTTGTGGCTCGACTAATGAGCATTAAGTCAGAAAATCATTTGTCTGAGAAATTATTTGATTAGGTGACAGAACTGATGAAGAAGATTATTACGGATAATAATTTGATCACTAACAACTTTTACAACACTAAGAAGTTACTATGGGAATGGGTCTACCGGTGGAAAAAATTGATTTTTGTTTAAATGGATGCATGTTATATTGGGGTGGTGATAGTGATTTAAAAAGGCACCTCGTGCTGTAGAAGCACGAAAAAAATTGAAGGTTGTCTTTAATAAGATATATTATTTTCTATTAATTCCTCGAGTACAGAGACTATATGCATCAAATACTACAACAAATGATATGAGGTGGCATTCCAAGCATTAGGTTGAAGAAGGGGTAATGCTCCATCCATCAGATTCACCTGCTTGGTAGTGACGCCTTATAACTTACCTCTGTGGTTGTGTATAAAGGATAAATATATGTTATTGTCAATATTGGTTCCAGTGCCAAAAAATCCGAAAGACATGCTGGATATTTTGTTACAGACTCTTATTGCAAAGTTAATTTATTTTTGAAAAGTTGGCGTGAATACATATGATATATCAAAGAAGCAAAGTTTCATTATGTAGGCAGCCCTTATGTGGACGGTAAGTGACTTTCCTGCATTTTCAATGTTATCTGGTTAGAGTAATGTAGCACGATTCACATGCCCATATTCCATGACAAATTGTGATGCATTTACCCTCAAATTTATTGGTAAACAGTCATGGTTTGATAACCATCATAAGTTTCTACCTATGAATCATCCATTTCGAAGAAATAGAACTGCATTTCAAAGAAATAAAACTGTGATGACAGTTGCACCAGCTGTTCATTTAGGAGATGATATTATTACAAAAATTCCTAGTTTGGGTTTGAAGAAGGTAACTAAAAATGATGCTACTGGAAGTAATGGACAAATAGGCAAATTATTTGGATGGAAGAAACGTATTATATTTTGAGACTTGTCCTATTGGAAGTCCATTTTAATTCATCATAACTTAGATGTATTGCATAATGAAAAAAAAAATGTTTTTGACAGTGTTTTCAACACTGTCCTTAATGTAGATGGAATAACAAAAGACACTTTAAAATCAAGACAAGAGCTGAATGATTACTGTCAGTGGCCTGAATTGAAACTGAATGAAAAAACAGAAAAATTTCCTAAAGCTTTTGCACACTTAATAAGAATGCAAGACTGATCTTGTGTGAATGGGTTAAAAATTTGAAATTTTCTGATCGATATGTGTCAAATATGGGTAGGTGCGTGGATATGAAGAATCTTAAGTTATTAGGAATGAAAAGTCATGACTATCATGTATTTATGTAAAGATTAATACCAATTGTATTCCGTTAATTACTTCCACAAAGTATTTGGAAGGTCCTTACAAAACTAAGTTTGTTTTTCAAACAGCTAACTGCAACCACAATCAAAATAGATGACATTGAGAGGTTGGAGAATGACATTCCACTTATTATTTATAAGCTAGAAAGGATATTCCCACCGAGTTTTTTTGACTCAATGAAAAATTTGCTGGTCCATTTGGCATATGAAACAAGGATTGCAGGGCCAGTGCAATTCAGGTGGATGTATCCTTTGGAGAGGAAAATACATATAATTTGTTGTGCTTTATTATTTCGTACTTTAAGTAATATTTTAATTTAATCAAATTGAACCCTAACATTGTGGTTGTAGGTATCTTCGTAAGTTGAAATTGAATATTAGAAACAAGGCAAATGTTGAAGGTTCAATTTGCAATGCATATTTAGTAGAAGAAGCATCATCATTTTGTTCTTATTATTTTGATTATCATATCAATACAAAGAATAGAAATGTGTCGTGGAATTATGAAAGTTATGTGATGGTAGAAAATGATTCTGTGGACAAACTATCTTCAAGCACCCTGGAAGAGCATTTCGAAGAGCAATGAAAAGATGTATGACAGATAAAGAATACAAAACAACCACGAGCTACGTTTTACTTAATTATGAGCAGGTTGCACCATACATTGAGTATGTAAACACAAAATGGTTGTAGGTTAGATCATAGTTTAATTTTATCTTTAATATGAATTATTAAAAATTGATATAAATTTTTTTTTCTTTTTATATTTGAGCAGTATTTATGTTAAGCAGTTAAAATATAGGCAACCATCATTTTCCAGGAATGATGTCCATTTAATGCTAGAAACTGAATTTGCAAATTGGTTCAAAAATTATGTGAGAATTATTAAGTTTTAAATTTTGAATTATTTAATTTATTTTTATCTTATATTTATTAATATCAATTTATTTAATTAATGTCACAGGTAATTGATCCTTCAAATGGTGATTCAAATATTTTTATTCAGAATCTAAGTAAAGGCCCGTATCGATATATGACAACCTATCCTGGGTATTTGTTAATGGATATAAATTTTACACAATCGGGCATGGTTCTTCTAAAATAACAATGAATAGTGGTGTATGCTATAAAGACACAAGTATAGTGTAGTTGAGATTGATTATTATGGTTGACTCAAAGAGGTGATTGAGTTGGAGTATCCTGGACTCGAAAATAATAGGATTGTATTATTTATGTGTGCGTGGTTTGATCCTACACCAAATGTGAGCACAAAGATTCATTCGGATTATAAGCTAGTGGTTGTTAACCATTAACGCAAATATAATCAAAAAGAGCCATTTATTATGTCATTTCAAGTAGCTCAAGTATATTATTGTACATATTCGAGTTTATCTCGTGAAAAGATAGATTGGTGGGCGATTTGCAAGATCAAATCACGATCAAAATTTGAAGTATCACCATCACAAAAGAGAAGTGAAGACGTAGAAATTGCACCAGCATTCCAGGAAGATGACATAAATAATATTGAGCCTTTGAATGTAGATGAAGATTCAAAAAATTTATGTGCCTCAAATGGTGGCACAATAGAAATTGAAGATGAACAATTTCTATGTGAAGATGAGTTTGAACTTCTATTGGAATCAGAAAAAATATCAGAAGATCCATTAGAGGATGACAGTGATGCCGCTAATTAAATTGTTATAATTTTATCATAAATTTAAACTATCAAAGGCGTTTTATATTTTATTGAAATCTATCGGTGTGTTTTATTCGAAAATGCATTCTTGTTCATCATTTTTCTATTTCTTGTTCTTTGTTTTATTTTGTATAGCAGATGGCACCTAAAGGACGTGGTCGTGATGGAGATGGACGGGGACATAGAAATGAACAAAATTCAACAAGTATGTTACATAATGTTGTAGAATCAGTACCATCTCATAGCCACCATATCCTAATTTCAACATCATAATCACCATCACCATTTCTATCACCATCACCATCATTGAGACCTCTACTAACATCTTTATCAGATGTAAACCCACCACCGATTGTGCTTTCTACTCACACTTTTGATCCATCTAAATCTTCTACAACACAATTTACACTGATTGTTCGCTCATTTACAATACCAACGACATAATCAAATACTAGGTCTTCCTCTGAAGTCAATGCAAAGTTAGAAATTGATATTGTGGATGAGAGGTAAAAGAAAAATGTAAAAATGATTTGAAAAAAAATTTATGATGTTACTGTCAGTGGTTTTCATTATTTTTATGATTTGCTTGTTTTCTATGTTATTTATTTATTTGTATAGTTTTATTCCATCTCACAAGTGTTCGATTATTATTACACAGGATTTCAAGAAAATGGATGATGCAAGAGCTTTCTTTTGGTAGAAAGTTTCTCAATCGACAAAGGAGTCATATTTTAATGACTTTCAGGTAAAAATAACAAAACAAAAGAATTAAAAAATAATTATCTATTTACCTACCTTTTATGTTAATTATTATTCAAGTTGTAAATAATTATGTTCTTGTTTTTAATATAAATTCTTTTGTCATTTTTTTATTGAATCAGTCCACATGGTCACCCAAATTTGATAAAAAGATAAAGTCATTATGAAAGATCAAAATAGCTCAACTGTATTCTAATTTTGTTCATAAATTAAAGAAAATTAAAGAGAGGCTTGATTTTATATCCGAGAAAGACTGGCTCGAGTGGCTTAATTATTGAGAGGAGTAAGATGTGAAAAAAAAGTCAGATATTGCTAGAAAAAATCTACGAAGTGAGGTTGCTGGAGTAGGTATAGAAATCTATTGACACATAGGAGGTTCAAATTCGAGCATCTAGCACGCTCCAGATTTGGTACAAATTTAAAATTCTAAATATATCTATATTTTGTGGTTGTTCTAATAGTCCAATAAATATAATCTCTGCATGGTTTTAATAATTTTGTTAAATTTTTTTATCATTTATTTTTTTATGAATTAATAAAAATATATTCTAGGCTGGAGAATTAGATCGAGATCAAAATTTCTATGAGATTTTCTAGAAGATGCATGTGAAGATAGTGGATGGTCAGTATGTTGACAACAAGTCTCAGATGATTGCCGTAAGATATTGTTATATTAATTAGACTTTATAAAACTACAGTACATTATGAAAATTATTTCGAATGCAAAATTTTTATTTTATTTTTTGTAAATCTAGAATAGTTTTTATCTCCATTTTATCTTAGGACCTAATGGAGGAACGTGTGATAGTTGCTCATCAACAAGTTGAGGGTTCTATGAATCCTCAACCAATTGACTATGATCCAATTTATTTGGAGACAATATGAGGTCGAAAGAAGCAGCGAGTGTACGGAATCAGAGTGACATTTTGTTGTAGCACTCACACTTCTAATTCAACATCTCGGCAATGGTGGATGAGGTGGTCGAACAACAAGCATAGGAAACAAATGAACGTATTGTAGATATGGAGACCAAACTAAAAAAGAAGGATGAGTAGATAACTAATTTGATCGAAGAAATGCAAGAAATTAAAGAAATTAAAAAAGCAATGCAACAGTAAATGTCCTATATGGAGTCAAAGTTAGAGGCATTGGCACATCAGATAGCATTCTAAGATTCAGCTGTGAATTCTCGCAGGAAAGGCTAGCATTCCCTACAAATTATGAGGATGATTGAGGATGAAAATTATTTATGAACTATTATTTATTTTTGTCTATGTGTAGTAAATAATTATGCTATTTTGTTGCAAGTATCACTTTTTTTATTCTGATTTTGTTCTTTGCCTTTTTGTTTAACCATATTATGAATCTTTGTAGGACACATTATGTGAAAGAAAAGAAAAATCCTGATTCAAAGCATTCTGACATTTCCACGGTCCTTCTAATGTATGGGTCCCATATTTACCAATTTCAACTTTATAAAAAAGAGGGCTAGCTTATCTTATCTTTATTTTTCTAAAAACATTATATTTTTGGACTCTCTTTATCTCTAAACATAATTGTTGGACATCTTTTGGATTTTTGGTGAAGCTGTATGAGAATAAACTATAATTTGTGCTTGTTTATTTTTATAATATTTGTTTTTATATATCTGTGAATATGTTTTTGTGTCTCTTAATTTTTTGGGTAGAATTTTAGCCTATTATAGGTATGTAAAAGCCCATAATCAGCAAGGGCACCAGTGGTAGAGACGGCTGTGGTGGCAGCGACATAGACGATAGCGACGGCTGTGGCGGTAGCGGAAGAGGCAGTGGCAGCAGCAACTGCTGCACCGGCAGCAATGGCTAAGGCGACATCAGTGGCAACTACAGTAGCTACAGCAGAAGTGGCAGCTGTGGCATAAGAGGCAATAGCGGCAGCAGCAGCAGCAGCAATATCAGTGGCAGCCACTGTAGCCACTTCTACGTTGGTAGCAGCGTAGGCGGTGGTAGTAGCGGTGGTGGCTGCACAAGCAATTGTGGCAGTAGCAGCTGTAGCACCAGCAACGGCAGTATTAGTTGTAGCTGGAGCATCGATAGTGGTAGCGGCATCGGCAGCGACAGTGTAGTGGTAGCGGCCACGACAGTAGCAATAGGGGCAGGAGTAGCAGCAATAGCGAGAGTAGTAGTGGTAGCAGGAGCACCAACGGTAGCGGGAGCAGCAGCAACGACAACATATGCAGTATATACATACGTATATAGTTAGTATATACATACATATAATACTACACTATTTTACGTACATATATACTGAGTATATATATGTACTCAGTATATATGTACGCATAATACTACAGTTTATATGTACATATATTGTAGTAATAACTGTATGAATGAAATGCTAGTATATATGTACATATTTACTGCAGCAATATATATTTATCAAAATATAGTTATTTTTTATTTATTTTGATTTGATATGGTAGTTCAAATTTCTTACAGATATGGTGCCACATTGTTTTCCATACTAAGCTTGTATAAATGAACACATATTTCAACAAACATGAAGTACCGTGACTCGGACAGTATTTTCGCAGCAGAAAGTTGGTGATCGGAGGAGCAGTGAGAGAGAAAGTAACATCAATGCATTGATAGATTATACTCTATGCACATTCGGTAGATACATTGATTAATAAGATGTAATATAATTTTTATTAATTTTTTTGTTTTTGTTATTTTAAATATTGTATTAGAATAAATTATTTAATGAATTTTTTTTATTTAAAATTTTCTTTAATATTTTCTATTTTTAGTAAATTTATTTTTAAAATATTATATTATTTAATTTAATTTTTTTTAAAACTGTATTACATCCATCTGTAATTTTTGTTTGTTCATGTCTATAATAACTATTTTTATATATTTGTGAATATGTTTGTGTTTGTCAAAAATTTTTGGGTTTATTTTTAGCCTATTATAGGTTTGTAAAAGCCTATTATCATTAGAGGTAGCCGTGGTAACGGTGACAAGAGTGGCGCCAGCACCGGTAGTGACGGCAGAGGCAGTAATGGCGCAAGAAGTGGCTATAGTCGCAGTGGTAGCAGCAGCACTTGCAGCGTCATTGATAGGGGGGGGGGGGGGGGGGATAGCAGCTGCAGTCGTAGCCGCGGCACCAGCAGCTGCAGTAGAGGCAACAGAGGCAATGGAGGCAGCAGAGGCAGCGAAGGCAGCGGTAGCACTAGAAGCAGCTACAGCAATGGCAGTAGTAGCTACACAAGAAGCAGTGGCAGCACTAGGAGCAGCGGTGGTGGCGGTGGTAGCTACGGTGGCAGCACCCGCAGCAGCCACATTGGGATGTATCTGAAGCTCCCGCGGTGGCAGTAGCCGCTGGGGCGGCTAGCGGCCGTGGCTTCGGTAGTGATGGCGGCGGCAGCAGCTACAACAGCAGTAGTGGTATTGGCAGTGATAGTGGCAATGGTAGCAGCGGTAGGAGCGTCAGCAAGAGCAGCAACAACAGCACCTATTGAGATATATACGTACTAATAAAGTCGGTATATACGTACATTTAATACTGTAGTATTTTATGTACGTATTTACTAAGTATATTTGACTCAATTTATATGTACACTTAATACTGCTGTTTATATGTACATATACTGTAGTAATATATGTACGAGTGAATTGCTAGTATATATTTACATATATACTGCAAAATTATATATGTATCAAAACATAACTTTTTTTTGACTGAGTGGTTTAATTTTCTTAAATATATGATGCTGCATTGTTCCTCATACAAAGCTTCTATAAGTGATGGGATTTTTCACTAGACATTACGTGTCGTGACTTGCACAGCTTTGTTACAGTAGAAAAATGATGATCGGAGGAGCTGAGGGAGAAAAAGCAACATCAATGAATGGATATATTAAATTTTATGCAATGTCGGTAGATACATTGATGAATAAAAATAAAAGTATATTATTTTTTTGTTTCAATTATGTAAAATATTGAATTTGAATAAGATATTAAATGATTTTATCTGTCGATCTTTCTATTTTTTTATCCATCTATTTCTCTATTTGTCTACTTGTCTATCTATCTGTATGTCTATCTATGTGTCTATCTTTTTATCTCTTTATCGATCTATCTGTCGATCAGACTATCAATCCGTCCATCTATCTATATGTCTATCTGTCTATCTATATATCTATCTACCAGACTATCTATTTATCTGTCTATTTGTCTATCTATTTGTCTATTTGTCTAACTATCTTTTTATCTATCTATCTTTATATTTATTTATCTATCTATCTTTCTATCCATTTATCTATATATCTATCTGTATGTCTATCAGTTTGTCTATCTAGCATTCTATCTGCCTATCTACCTATTTGCATATTTTCTTATCTGCCTATTTTTCTATCTATATATATGTCTATTTATAAATCTTCCTATATGTCTACCTATCTATATATGTATATGTCAATATGTAAATTTGTCTAACTAACTATCTATCTATCTATTTATCTATTTATCTGTTTATATGTCTGTCTATCTATATATATCTGGCTATCTTTCTACTTATCTATCTATCTATTTGCCTATCTCGATATGTGTCTATCTTTCTATCTAGCTATATGTCAATTTATCTATCTATTTATCTATTTATTAATCTTTTTGTGTATCTATCTATATATCTATATTTCTATCTGTCAATCTTTATATTTGTCTATCTATCTATCTATGTGTCTATGTGCCTATCTGCATATATATCTATCTATCTATATGTCTATCTATCTATTTGTCTAGCTATCTATCTATTTATTTATCTATATATCTTTCTATCTATCTTTTTATTTATCTATATGTCTATCTGTCTATATGTCTATCTATTTTTCTGTCTATCTATTTATATCTCTCTCTATCTCTCTCTATTTGTATGTCTATCTATCTGTCTATCTGTCTATTTGTTTATTTGTGTATCTATATATCTATCTATCTATTTATCTATCTATCTATCTATCTGCATATCTATATATATATATATATATATCAATCTGCATATTTGCATATCTACCAATCTATCTTTCTATATAACTTTCTATCTATGAATCTATCTATCTACCTATCTATCTGTCTATCTGCCTATCTATCTATCGAAATATCAGTCTATTTGTGTATCTGCGTATCTGTCTATTTGTCTTTAGATTTATCTGTATATCTATCTATCTATCTATTTATCCGTCTGTCTATTTATATATATGTGTCTATGTGGCTGCATGTCGATTTATCTATATGTATATATGTCTAACTGTCTATCTATCTATCTTTTAGACTTTCTACCTATCTGTAAATATGTATATAAGTCTATATGTCTGTGTCTATACGTCAATCTATCAATCTGTTTAACTATCTATCTTTCGACCTTTCAAAATGTATATATCTCTAAATGTCTATATTTATATCTATCTATCTATATGTCTATATGTATATTTGTCTATCTGTCTATTTGCATATCTATCTATTTGTTTATTTTCCTATCTATATATCTGTATATCTGTATATTTGTCTATCTATCGATATATCAATCTATCTATATATCTATCTATCTATCTGTGTATTTATAAATTTATCTATATATATATATATATATATATATGTATGTATCATTCTATCTGTATATTTGTCTATATGTCTATTTGTCTATATGTCTATCTTTAATTCTATTTGTCTACCATTCTATCTATTTATTTTTTTATCTATCTATCTATCAATTAATCTATCTAGCTATCTTTCTATATATCTATATGTTTATCTATCTATCCGCCCATCTATCTATCTATCCGTCCATCTATCTATATGTCTATTAGTCTATCTATTTATTTATCTAACTGTTTATCTTTTTATGTGTCTATCTTTATATCTGTCTATCTATCTATCTATCTATCTATGTATCTGTCTGCCTATCTATCTCTCTATCTATCTGTCTTTCTATCTATTTGTATATTTGTCTATCTATCTATATATATATATATATATATATATATATATATATATATATATATATATATATATATATCTATCTATCTATCTTTCTGTCTGTCTATCTATCTATCTGCCTATCTACTTATCTGCATATTTGTTTATTATCCTATTTATTTATCTATCTTTCTATCTATCTATAATTTTATCTATATATCTATTTATCTATATCTGTGCATGCTTATATGTATATCTATTTAACTATCTATCTATCTATGTATATGTGTATCTATCTATCTCTTTGTCTATCTTTATATTTATCTATCTATCTCTTTGTCAATCTTTATATTTAACTATATATCTATATGTCTATCTAGATATGTGTCTATCATTTTATCTATCTATTTGTCAATCTATTTATCTAACTATCTATTTATAAATCATTTTGTCTTCTATCTATTTATCAATCTATCTATATGTTTATCTATATGTCTATCTATCTGGCACTGTTGTTGCCGCTACCAGCACTATGGCTACTGTTGCCGATGCTGCTGCCAATGCAGTTCCACAACCGCAGTTATTACTGTTGCTGCTGCTACTGCCGTGGCTACCTCCGATGCCGCCACAATTATTTCCGTTGCTGTTGCCACCACTGCTATTGCCGCTACCGCCATTGTTGTTGCTCCTACCACTACTACTACTACTGCCACCACCGCTGCTACTCTAGCTGCTACTCTAACTGCTACCATTACTGCTGCTGCTGATAATAAAAGTGGGGTAGGCGATGATGTTCGACTAATGAACTTCCTTGCCAACCACTCATTTTGAGATTGAACGAGTTTTTGACGAGGTGGCGAGCTGCTTCTCCCCAAACAGGACCTGATATTTCTCTTGGCACTCACGGCTTGTAAAAATTAGGTAATGATACATTTTTCCTTCCGATTGAATTCATTTTTGTAATGTAATAAAATTACACGACACAACATGAGCATCATCATCATCATTCTAAGACCATGTACAATTATAACAAATCATTGCAGAACCTACAGCAATAAAACTTATTTCCTCATACATACTCTTTGTACCATGTAATAATTGCATATCTACACAATTACTAAGAGATTTAAGACCAACCACTGTCTGCTTAGCTGGCATGGATAAGAAATATCTTCATGCAACATCTTTGGAAAAGGTCATATATCCATAACTTTTATGACTTGCATCAGCAAGCAATGCACGATGATGACACGACTAGCCCGAGCAATTATATATTCAAACGTGTGTCTGTGTGTGTGTGTGTGTGCGTGTGTGTGAATGGGAGTGTCTGTATGACAATATATACATGACTACAAAAAAATATATGCACCCACTTATGTACATACTTGGTATATACCTATGTAAACACTCAGCATATATGTATGTATATACCAAATATATTTATACTTATCTACTCAGTTTATGTACATATGTAGTGCTTGTCATGCACCACATGACTCTGAAAAGAAAGATCAGCACACCACAAAAGCTAGCACATGAGGCCTAGTATTGCACCGCGAGAACACCCAACTCTACATGGTAAGTAGAAACCTAGTATCATTAACAAAGTGCACATGCTTCAGACTTTACGAAAACTAATTGTCAAATAGAAAATAAAAAAAGATTCCCGGTGAAAATCAAAATAGTACATGCCCAGACAAATAGTATTTTTATCTTGCGAAACAAAAAAAAAACAACATGTGCCATACAAAATAATACAATCTTCAATGACCTTGATCTAATTCAATCACAACATGCTTTCTAACTTATAAATCTAACAAGCTCTCGAAGATAAATTTTCATCATTTTTTCTTCTTCTATGTGGCCTTGTACTTGGTCTATTTTACAGGGTTGGTTTCATTAGGAATGAGGTACCTAAATGCATATATTTATATTATTGAACATGATATCAAAGTGGGGGAAATAAAAGTGATAATGGCGCCGTCACCACCATCATTTCAGCTAACATGTTGGAGACTGCCCCAAGACACATGATGTTATTTTTTAAATAACAAAAGTAAAAGTGTTTGTAGCATCCCATCAATATAAGCACTACACTACCTAGACTCGATACAAGTGGAAAAAAATACAAAAATTAAAATTGTGCCATAAATCTAATGAATATTATATATATTCATCACCTCAAACTTCAAAGAAAAAAGAAATTAAGATACTCTAGATAGTTCTCATGAAATCTTTGCCAACAATTATGATGAGAATGGTTATTGCCTAGCCCAGCACGTGCCCAAGCCAGAATAGCCTAGGTCTGAACCAGAAGAGCTAGGAATGTCCTCGTTAGGGCCAGGCCATGGCACCTGGTCCACCTCACAAGGGCCCAGGCCCTAGACCCTGGACTCTTGTGGGCCATGTCCCCTGGACAATGTGTGCAGGTGGCAAGTACTGAGCATGGTGGCAGCATTATATCAATATATTACACATAACATAGATGTGTTAATTGCTATGTGTATCTATATATAAACATAATATAATTATTATGTATTACAATATACAAAATACATACATATCTACATAATTTATATAGAATTGACATACAATGTGTATATACACTCATATTGAATATATATATATATATATATATATATATACACGTATATAAAAAGAAATTATTGTGTATATACATGTCTACATAATGTAAATACAAAATATATACATACATATCTAGTATATAGAAAATTTAAAATTATGAATTAAAAAAATTAAATAACATTAAAAAAAATTCTTTAATTTATAATTATAATCAATACTTATAAAATAAAATATGGTAACATAATCTTTCAAAATAAAACTAAAACATAAAAAATATTACAGATCATTAAGTCATACAATGAAAAAAATTATAAGATCATTTTCAATCTAATTGTTATGATTTGTACAACTTTAAATTTTATCATATACATTATCATATGTATTTTGTTGTAATGTAAGAATTTAATTCTGAAGACTCATCTATGTATTATCTTAATCTTTCTATCATAACAAATTTTCAATAATATTGATTGCAATTTGATTTTCCTATCTAAAATAATATTTATAATCATAAATACGATAGACTTTAATATACACTAAAAATATTAAAGATCTGCAAATCATGAGACATTTTAGATATTATGAAAAAAAGTTTATATAATTTTTACAAACTCATTGCATCTAGATTCTTCATATCCTCTGAAAAAAGTAGAACAATAATTGATGTCTAAGTAGCTTAACAGGGCCATTAATGAAACAACAAATGGTTAAAGAGACAAATAGATAACCTCTCCATCTCTCTCTCGATTGCGATTGCGATTGCGATTTCGGGTGCAATTTTGGTGCGATTTGATGCGATTTGAGCTCAAGTTTAAGAAATAGATGGATGATTCGGATCTTTTGTTCAACAAAAAATCACTCAGTTCAATTGCCAAGGGTACCGCTATTCTGTTCCCAAATTTTGACGCTAAAGAGGAGTCTCCTGCCGTGTTACTTACCGAAGAAGAGTTCCAAAAGCTTGCGGAACCTTTCAAGTTTACATTAATCGGGAAGTTCTCCCATGACAAGCCGAGTTATGAAGAAATTTATGCTTTTATCACTTCACTAAAGCTACGGCAAGTTGTTAAAATAGCCATATACGACGGGAAGCACGTCATTTTTCAACACAAGGAAGAAGACGACTTCCTGAGGTTATGGATTAAAGGGTAGTGGAGCGTGGCTGGATATCCCATGCGCATCCTCAAATGGTCGCCTGATTTCTCACCATCCGTGGAGCCTGCAAATGCCCTGGTTTGGTTCACACTGCCTAAGCTTCCATTACATCTATTTAGCAAACATTTTCTTTATTCTATAGCATTATGCGTGGGTAAACCGTGGCTGATTGATGAGGCCACGGCTTATATGACAAGACCAAGTGCAGCTAGAATTCTTATCGAGGTTAACTGCAAAAAGTCTCCTCCAAAAAAAATATGGGTTGGCAATGATTTAGAGTAGGGCTTCTGGCAGTATATAGTTCTAGAAAACATGCCAATGTATTGTTTAAATCGCTTTAAAATGGGTCATGCAGAGGAGGCTTGCATGCTAACAAACATGAGGAAAATCCAGGTGAAGGAATGGGTAAGAAAAGATGACAGGAAGGGTGAGGTAGAGGAGAGCCGTGAGGAAGGAAAAAAGCCAGAACAAGAGGAGAAAGAGGGAGAACGGGCAAATGAGAAATCTGTCGAGGGGAGAGAAAAAGAAAAAATAAAGAATAAGGATAGAGATGAATTGAGGAATAGGGAAGAGCTAGGAAGAGAGGAGAGAAGGATAGAGCTGAGAGATAATAACAACAATATGGAGGAGATCAGAAAATGGCTAGATAAAATACCAAGGGAGGTGGAAGGAGTAGAAAGGCTAGGGAGGAAAAAAACAATACTTAAAAGGAAGAAAAAACAGTTACCAAAACATATAGACCAGCATGATTGGGATGAGGATGACTTGCTTTCTGAAGAGGAAATAGAAGCTAAAAGCTGGCCACTGTCCAGCAGCACCGATGAAGAATACAATTTAGTTCTGAAAGCACCAAAGGATGATTTATAGCTTAAAAAGCAGAAAATCAGCCATGCACCAAAAGACAGGAAAAAGCATTAGAAGAAATCATGAAATTAAATATGAGCTTGGAAAAGATAAATAAAATAATGAAGATAGAGCAAGCCCCACCAAGTACTAGTAAGGCTACAAGAAACACAAAAAAATATACTAACTCGAAATATGAATCGAAATGTACTACTAGAGCGCAAGCCAAGTACACTTTATTATGAACAGTTTATATTGGAATATAAGAGGAGTAGCGAAAGCTCCTACAATAAACAGAATTAGAAATTTAATTAAAATATATAAATTAAAAATAGTAATTTTAGCTGAACCAATGGTAACTAAAGATCAGATAGAGAAATACAGGATGAGGATAGGCATGCAAAATGCCTTCTCGAATCACAATAGTAAATTATGGATTATGTGGAATAGCCCCATAGACATTGAAATTTTATTAGAAAATGATCAAATAATAAACTTTAAAATGGCTAAGCAACCAGAGATTATTTTTTCAGTGGTTTATGCAAGTAATGTAAAAGAAAAAAGGAAAATGCTCTGGCATGAAATGGGAAAAATAGCACTCACGAAATCCCCATGGATTATAGTAGGAGATTTCAACACAATTAGAAGCCCATCGGAAAAGAAGGGAGGCAGGACACCAAATCCGGTAGCAATGACTCAATTCAATGAGGCTATTGCAAATGCAAGTTTAATGGAGGTTGAATACCTAGATACAAATTACACTTGGTGTAATAACTAGAAGAATAAGAAAATGATCTGGTCTAGACTTGATCGAGTGTTACTTAATACAAAATGGTTAGATGTTATGGGGGAAGTTAAAGTACAGCATTTAAGCAAAACTTGTTCAGATCATAGCCCGCTCCTGGTAAGTCTTCGAAAAAAAAGGTAAGCCAGAAGGCCTTCATATACCAAAATATGTGGGGCTTACACAAGGATTTTGAGTCTATAGTTAAAAATACATGGGAAAAACTGATTCCGGGTAACCCCATGCAGAGATTGGGTCAAAAACTGAGAGCATTACGATCTGCTCTTAATAAATGGAATAAAGAAGTGTTTGGCAATGTGGCTATGAAAATTCAAGAGGCAGAGCAGAAAGCCATAACAACAGAGAAAGAATATGAAAATATACAAAATAAAAAAACCAGAACATAAGTTAATAAAGCTAAAGCTGAATTAAAACTAAGAATGCACATGGAAGAAATTTACTGGAAACAGAAAGCGAAAGTTAAATGGTTGAAGGATGGAGATAAAAATACGAAATTTTTCTATACGATGGTAAAAATTAAGTCGCAAAGATTAGGAATAAAAGGTCTTAAAAGAGCTAACGGAGAGTGGGTTGAAAAGGAGGAAGATATTAAAATTGAATTAGAAGAATTTTTTAAAAAACATTTAAGCGGGATAAATACAAATAGAAACTTTACACTAATGGAGAAAATTAAAAGAAAAGTCACGCAAGAAGACAACAAAATGCTAGCAGAATTTCCTACGGAAGAAGAAGTGAAGAATGCAGTTTTTAATGCAAATAAAGATAGTGCTGCAGGACCAGACGGCTGGAATAATGCATTTTTCCAGCGAAGCTGGAATATAATCAAAAAAGATGTCCTAGAAGCCATCAACTGGATATTCCCGGGTGCGGAAATCTCAAAAACATGGTCCAGCTCATACATAGTTTTGATACCTAAGAAAACAAATCCTCAAAAAGGAGAAGATTATAGGCCAATCAGTTTATGTAATACCATATATAAAATATTAGCCAAATTGTTACAGGAACGATTGAGCAAAATATTACCGAACATAATAGAGCCGGAACAAGCAGGTTTTGTTAAAAATAGGCTAATAACTGAAAACATTAATTTTACATCGGAAATGATAAGAGATATAGGGACTAAGGTCAGGGGTCATAATGTAATCATGAAACTAGATTTAGCTAAGGCATTTGATAAAGTAGAATGGAATATACTTTGCTATATAATTAGAAAAATGGAGTTTTCAGAATTTTGGATAGATATTATATATAGATGTATATCTAGTGCTTGGATTAAAATTCTTATAAATGGCCAGGCAGGTGAAGAATTTAAACCAACCAGAGGTCTCAGGCAAGGGGACCCATTGTCCTCTTCTTTGTTTAATATTTATTTAGATCTTTTTATAGTAAACTTAAAAGAGAAAGTTAGAAATGGTAACATCTTAGCCTACAAACAGCCCAAAGATACGCCATTAATATGCTGCTTGGCATACGCTGATGACGTGATCATATTTACAAATGCCAGCAGCAAATCAATGGAAAACTTGATGGAGCTTATACAAATACTAGAAGAAGAAACAGGTCAAAGCTTAATAAGAATAAATGTCAATTTCTGATAGCAGCCAAAACACCAGAAAACATTGCCCTCAAAATTAAAAGGGTCACAGGTTTTGCACAGTGTAAAGGAGCATTAATGTATTTGGGATGCCCAATTTATGAAGGAAGAGTAAAAGAGGAATATTTTACATTTTTACTGGATAAAATAAAGAATAAAATTGCCGGCTAGAAAGAAAACTTATTAAATATGGCAGGAAGAATCACACTAATTACTCATGTGCTACATAGTTCATTAATACATATACTAATGACGGCACAACCCCCAAATATAATCATTAAAAAACTAGAAAGAGAAATGACTAATTTTTTATGGGGTAAAAGAGAAGGGAAGAATAAGCTGCACTGGAAAAAATGGAGAGATTTATGTTACCCAAAAGAGGAGGGAGGTTTAGGCTTGATCAGCCTAAAAGATATATCCAAAGCGTGGGCATGTAAGAATTGGTGGGGCATAAAATCAGATAAAAACATCTGGACGGCATTTGTAAAAGCTAAATATGGGTTAGGAAACAATGCTTTTAAAAATATAAAAAAAGCGTCTAGAAGCTGGAAAATGATGCGCGAACAACAAAGCAGCGTGGAAAAGCATACAATACTAACGAAAAGTGGGTGGAAATGGACTTTAAATCCAAACGGAAACTTCACATTAAAAAGTGCCAAGGAGCTAGTAAGAAGCAAAAAACCCTTACAATTTAAATTACTCTGGAAAAAAGATTTGCCTCAAAAAGTTAATGTTTTATCATGGAAAATCATGTCAAACATTGTTCCCCTAGATGCGAACATTCAGAAAAAGGGCATAAAACTAGCATCAAGATGTGAATGTTGCCATCAAGATATAGAGAGCTCAGATCACCTATTTTCTAAGGGTAAAATAGCTATAAAAGTGTGGAATAAACTAGAAATTGAAGCTAATATTGAAAGAAGTACAGTTAATTTAAGAAATAGGCTAGAAAACTGGTCAGAAAAACAAACAAAGAATAATATCTTAAAATGGATTAGAAGTTATATTCCGCATATAGTGCTATGATGCATATGGAAAGTTAGAAACAGAAGTAGATATGATAATATAAAAATGGAACATAATGTCATTTTGGAAGAAATAAAAAAGAGAGTGCTTTTATTACGGCTTGTAATCCAATAAAAGTGGAAAATATGAAAAAAGAGGAAGATAGAATAAAAGAATGGCACCTCGCAACAATAGCAAGAAAAATGCCAATTATGAAAATAGTTAACTGGAATAAACATGAGCAGGGCAGTCTAACACTAAATACTGATGGAAGCTTTAAAAGAGAAATGGGAGAAGTTGGTGGAGGAGGTTTAATAAGAAATGCGGAAGGAGAGGTACTGAAAGCGTTCACATCAAGAGATATAGCATCTTCTGCCTTGCAAGCAGAAATTATAGCCCTACAAAAGGGGTTGCAAATTTGTAAATCTGATAATTACCAAAAGGTTCAAGCACAGGTGGATTCAAAAATACTAGTGGACCTAGTACAGGGAAAGATATATTTATGGCAATTTGAAGAAGAGATTGATAACATTAGAAGCATTCTAAGAGAAATAAAAGGTGAAATTAAGCATATTTATAGGGAAGCAAACATGATTGCAGATAGATTAGCGGAAGAATGAATGAAAAAAGGATCACAAGAATTTAGAGGGGAGAATATACCTGGAAAATTCAAAGGACTAATAAGATTAGATAAAATTACATTTCCGTATATTAGGCTTCAAAAAACATGAATTAATTTGAAAAGGGAGGGAGGGGGGGAGGTTTTTGTTTTAAGCCTGATAAAGGGCTGAGTAAGCCCTAGAAACGGCAGAAAATTATTTATCTAATGAATTGTTGTTATTGTTTGTCTTTTTTTGCAGTTGGCAGGAGGTAAAAGTAGAAAGAGATAGCTTCCCTGCTCCGAGGGAAGCCGGATAAGAAGTATTTTGTAATTTTATTGTTTGGTTTTGGCTTTGGTTGGATTTTTCAGGCTAAGTTAAGCCTTAGCAAGGCTCTTGCAAAGGTTTAACTAAAACAAAGTAGCCTGGACAAAGTTAGAAAGGAAAGGAAATGATTGGTTGGAGGAACTGGCTTGGAGATAGTGATTAGAACTATCAATTTTCACTGGAATCTGTTATGTGCAATAATGTCAGCTATGGCTGTAATAACTATCTCGTAGTTACTGCAATTACGGATGAGCAAGTGCATTGATTAGCCAAGAGACTTATCAGAGTCAGTGCCGAGTTTATCTCATGGGAGCTGTCGCACTCAGTTCTGATTCTCTACCCATAAAAGAACACGATTGATCAAGAAACTACAAGCCTGATAAAGGGCTGAGCAAGCCCTAGAAAGGGCTGAAATTATTAACTAAGAAATTATTTTTAATGTTTGTCAGTTTTTTCTTTTTTCTCTTGCAGCCGGCAGGGGGATTAGAGAACCTGAGGGAAGTTGAATAAGGAGAGAGTTTGTAATTTTTTATTGCTTGGTAGGCCTCTTTTTGGTTGGATTTCTTTTCAGGTTAAGTCAAGCTGTAATAAGGAGGTTTCACAGAACTAGCATAGGTTAACTAAAAGGAAAGCAGGCTGGACAAAGCTAGAGAGGGAAGGAACCAGTATTCTGCATTCATTCGGCCAAGAGAGAAGGAAATGGCTGGTTCTGTGAATTATTTCTGCTTTGATTCGGCCAAGAGAGGCAGTGTGTTGAATTATTTCTGCTTTGATTCGGCCTAGAGGTGTCAAACGTGCCTGGGCCGGCCCGGCCCTGCACGAGGCACGGCACGGTTCGGCCGTGCAAGGGCCGGCCATGGCACGTTCAAAAACCGTGCCCGGGTGATTTAAATCTCGTGTCGTGCCGTGCCCGGCACGGCTCGTGCCTTGGCACGGGTCCATCCCGTGCCGGTTCACGTAGGCACGCGTGGCACTGGCGGCGTGCCACGCGTACCGTGGCGTGAGTCGTGCGTCGCGACCCACGAGTCACGACTCACGGTCACGACTCACTGAGTCGTGACCCAACCGGGCCCCGCCCCCTGGTAAAAAGACCGCAGGGTCGGGTCCAAACAGACCCGACCCGCCCCGACCCGCCTGCCCTGCCCCTGCCGTGCGCCCGTGCTGCCTGGCCAAGCCAAGCCGTGCCTGAGCGGGCCGGGCACGGCACGGCCTTGCCGTGCCACGGCCTTGCCGTGCCCACGGGCCGTGCCGTGCCCGACTTTAACACACCGTGCCGTGCCGTGGGCACGGCACGGTAGCACGGCCGGGCACGTGAAAAATGGGCCGTGCCGTGCTGGGCCGGCCCGTTTGACACCTCTATTTCGGCCAAGAGGCTGCTCTTACTTACACATTGTTGAATTATTCCTTACGCATTTTTCTTTCATCAAGAGACTGTTATTGATCGGCCAAGAGACCGTTAGTAGAAGGATATGAAATTTACATTTTAATATAGAATTCTAGATTAGGTTTTAAAGTGGGTGTAAAAGGGATAAGGGTAGAACTAGTTTGTAAAAATGGTATTCCTCCGCCAAAAGTGAGGGTGATAATTAATAATAAAACAACCTTTAAAAAAAGTAGCTTAACAGGTTATAAAGACTCATATTCGACAGACCAACCTATCACTTACCTCTAACTTATTTTGATTAATAAGTTATTATCTTCAGATACTTCATAATCATAATTTCATTAAAACAAAAATACTTTTTTTCTTAGTATTAAAATAAATTTTTAATTAATCATAAATTTTAATTTTTTATATTTTATAGCTGCTTAATCCCTAATCTAAATGTAAAAAGTTTTTATAGGTATACATATAGTAAGATACAATTATTTATATTTATATTTTATTATACATATAGTATATATAGTTATAAATAGTTATATATAGTTAAACATATAGTGATATATAGATATATTCATACAAGTAGTTATATGTATTTGTACATAAATATATACAAAGTTATAAACAAATATATTGATTTACATATATGTATACATAATTACAAATATAATTATATTTAATTATATAGAATTTTATAAAGTTATACAAATATTTATATATTAGGTATACACATAGTTTAGTAGTAGATATAACAGATGAAGAGTTTTAGATTACTACAAACCTTGCAAATTTTTGATTTAATGCAAACCATGCTAAATTCTACTTCACTAAAACCTCTATGCCATGATTTTGCAAACCTTAATGTCATAAATATATAAGACTATAATATATATGTACATATATACTATAGTATATATGTACATATATACTGATATATATGTACATATACATATATAGCAGTATATATGTATAAACTAGTATATATATATATATATATATGTATGTATGTATGTATGTATGTATGTATGTATGTATATGTACATATATACTGGTATATATGTACAAGTATTTATATGTACATATATACTCAGTAAATGTACATATACACTGTAGTGTAAATGTACATATATATGTGTATACATATACACTACCGTGTATATGTACATGTAGGTACATTTTCACTGTAGTGTATATGTACAAGTATGTACATATATACACTGGTAAATACTTATACATATATGCCTGTATATATATATGTACATATGATATATGTACATGTACACTATAGTGTACATGTACATACAATATATGTACATGTACACTGTAGTGTACATGTACATATACTTAATCAAGTTCAACGTGTAAAATAACTTGGATACTCAATAAATGTTTTTATGTAGATATCAAGTGAATAACAAAGCACAAACTATATGATAAGCAATATTAAATAGAAATGCATAATAGTCTATAAAAGTTCATAAATCAGCCATGAAAGAAACATAATAGCGAACCTAATATGATTACAAGTTTAAATTTTATAAACATTTTTTCAGCATTCATTAGTTTAATAAGGAAAAAGAAAGTAGTATGTGATGACTATAATTCAAATCATACCTGATTTGTGAGGCTAGTTTGCATTGATCCATAGCTCCAATACCTCAATTTAAGTGGTAGCAAACTCATGAGAATTGTATGATTTCATTACCAACTAATGTAGCTTTCCCTGAGTGTACCCAATGAATTGAGGGTGTAAATTGTTAAACAATTTAGAGCTTATATTACTATCTATTATAGGAACATTGTGATATGATTACAAGTTTCAAATTTTATGATTATTTTATCAGCATTCATAAGTTTTATAAGGAAAAAAAAAGTAATACATGATAGCTATATTCCAAATCATACCTGATTTCTGATGTTGTTTTGCATTGATCCATAGTCAAAGTAATTATAAGTAGTAATACATAAATGTATACAAAGTTATAAACAAATATAGAGATTTACATATATGTATACATCGTTACAAATATATTATATTTAATTATATAGAGTGTTATATAGTTATACACATATAGTTAACCATAATGTTATGTGTTGTTATACATGTAATTATAAATATAGTTACATGTGGTTATACATATAGTTACACGTGTGGTTGTACTTATATTTATACATGTAGGTATATATATTTTTTCATATAATTTTATATATTTATACATATAGTTATGTATAGGTTTAGATATAGTAAAATACAATTTTATATACTAATATAAACAAATGTGTATTTAATATAAGTTATAAATTATATATTTAAATATAGTTATGTATAGAGCTTTTATAGTTATACATATAATAAGATCTAATTATTTATAGTTTAGTTATATGTGGTTATACATATAGTTACATATGTAATTATACTTATATATATACATGTAGGTATATATATTTTTTATTATAATTTTATATATGCATACATATAGTTATCTATAGTTATATATATGGTAAAATGGATTTTTATATACTAATCTATAAAAATGTATATTAAATATATGTTGTTAATTATATTTTTAAATATAGTTATGTATAATATTTTATAGTTATACATATAGTCAAAGATAATTATTTATAGGTATATGTTCTTATACCTTTGGGATCCAATGGCAAAAAGACAAAACAGAAAACAAACAAGCTCAGCTTACAATAGATTAGAGCAAAGTAAATGCGGTATTGCATTTTAGGCATGCAATATATAAATATAAATATAATTTGAATCCCCCTAGAAATAGATGATGTAATCCACATAACAGAACAAAACTCTGGCAAAGTAGGCAAAGATTAGATCCACATCCAGATATGTCAACAAATTTTGTCTCATCCTGTTAAAATTATTTATGACTTGCTGTCAATGTAATTGGAAAGCCAATCAAGACCCTCATAGAGACCATCACCAGAGGTAGCTCAGGTGCTCTAAATGTACCAATGTCATTGGCGAAAATAGTAAATTCTTAGCTTGTCAGTAATTTTAGCTGCATTCATCGCATTGGTAAGATCTTGCTTATTGGCAAACACCAGCAAAACTGCATCTCGAAGCTTTTCCTCGTTTAGCATCCTATGCAACTCATCTTTGGTTTCAACAACACAAACTCTGTGATTACTGTCCACCACAAATATGAGACCTTAGGTATTTTGGAAGTAATCCCTCCAGAAAGGGTGAATATTGTCTTGTCCCCCAACATCCCACTTAGTGAAATTGAAGTTTTTGTTTTCTACAGTCTCTACATTGAAGACAATAGTAGGAATTGTGGTGATAATTTCACAAAGTTTCAACTTATACAAAATGGGTGTATTACCGACAGCATCAAGACCTTGCATCAAAATCCTCATCTCCTTGTTGGCAAACAGCCTGCTTAATAGCTTTGTGAACGTCAACCCCATTTCTTCCACTAAATCCCAATTCATTTTTCATATGACAGTAAAGAGATTTGATGAGAAAAAGAAACAGAATCAATAGACCTCAAGAGATGGTCACCGGAGAGGGAGGTCAATCTCTATATGTTCTTATACCTATAGTATATATAATAAAAAATAGAGTTATATATAATTAAACATAAAATTATATATAGATATATTCATACAAGTAGTTATAGTAGTTATACTTAAATATATACAAAGTTATAATTAAATATATAGATTTAATTATGAATGCATATATGTATACATAGATACAAATATAGTTATATTTAATTATATAGAGTATTACATAGTTATACAATATTTATATATAGTTATACACATATAGTTATAAATATGTATTTAGTTCAGATATAGTTATATATAACATTTATATAGATATACATATAGTAAAATACTATTATATATTATTATAAATATGATATATTTTGTTAAAAATATAGTTATATAGAACTACACATATAGTTATAAAAAATTTTATAGTTAAAAAAATTGTTATATATAGTTAATATAGTTATAAAAATAGTTTACATGGTTACTAAGATTGTTAAATATAATTATGAAGAGTTTTATATAAATTATACAAATATTTATAAATAGTTATCATATACTATTATAACAACACACTCTCAAATGCCCAATTGAATTACACCACTATAGAGAAAGAACTTGTATCAACAATCTTTTCTTTTGGCAAGTTAATATCATAATTAGTGGGAACCAAAGTCATGCAATATGCTAAATATTCTATTATCAAATATCTCATAGAAAAGAAAGATGTTATGCCTAGATTGAATTGATGGATTTTACTATTACAATAGTTTGAAATAGAGATATTAGATAAGAAATGTATATATAATCAAAATTGAAAATAGCTTATCAAGGCTAGAAAAAGAAGATAAAAGAGTTGTTGAAGAAGATATTAGATAGATTTTTTTTGAACAAATTAGTGTCCCGAATGTAAATGTAACTCCATGGTATGTAGTATTGAATGAACATTATCATTGCAAGTAGTACTCTTATCAAATTTTGAAGGAAAGTGATATAGATGGGGGATTAGTAGTATTTTGCAATAATATCACTTTTTGCTCCTGCTCTCACGAATTTGTAGAACATGTTAATATTTATGTGCTCAAGTATTTTTCTTCTCAAAATTAATGTTGATATTTGCATATATATATATATATATATGCATAAATATATATGTGCATATACACTACCTCACACACACACACATTTATACATCCATATACATTACTATACATTATATATCAGCATACGCATTTTTGTACTTTTTATATATTCACACATGTATCTACATTTTTAAAGTAGTGTGTATATACTTGTATGCATGCTATACTACTGTACACCCACACAAACACACACATATACCTATATACGTAATGTATTTTTAAAGTTACACATGAAACTATTATATATATCTGTGTGTGTGTGTGTGTGTAAATGTATTTAAAATTTTTTGATTTTGAAAATTTAATTAAAATAAAATATTATATATTATACACAATTTATAAAATATTGTAAATTCTTTATATTTAAAACAAGTGTGTGTGTGTGTGTGTGTGTGTGTGTGTGTGTGTGTATGCGTGCATGTATGCGTGCGTGTATGTGTGTGTGTGAAGAATATTTAGGTGTAAAATTAAATTATGAATTAAATATATGAGCTTCTATTTTATTCAAATAGTTGTTTTTTTAATATTTATATTAAAATAACTATCATTATACTCATATAAATAAATGAAGTTGGTATATTTGTAAATTATTTTGTTTTTACAATTATGTTAAAAATGAAAATATAGTTCATAAATAGATAATATTGTTTTTGTTTTTCTATATGATTTTTTTTAAAATATTAATGTCTATGATAAATTTATACCTATTATTTATTGTTATTAATAAATTTTTAGAAACATTAATATTCAAACAAATATAATGCAGTGCATATAAATACATGCCTTTAATGTTTTTTAAAAATCAATTATTTCTTTAATTATGTTCAAACAAATCAGATTACCATATATATATATGAGTAAATTTTTCTACAAGTAATTATTTTATTTTATTTTATTCAAAATATATAAATGACCATATAAATATATAAATTTGTTTTTTTTTAATTATTTTAAAATTTTTTCTTTCAAATTGAATACATGCCAATGATTTTTTTTGTAATTAATAGATACATTTCAAACATTGTTTATTTATAATAAATATAACATATTTCATATTATGAGGTGCAAATTTTATTTTGTAAATAAATTTTATTTTTAAAGTTTTATCTTTTTAAATTGAAACTACATCACATAAATATATTAGAAATTTTTTATAATAATTTATTACACAAACATATTGTTATTTATTTTGAAATTTACAACATGAATTTTAATAAATGAACATTTTATTTGAAATCAATGTTAGTTAAATGATGTTAAGTGAAACAAAAATACAAACCCTAAACACATTAAATAAAAATGATTTATACAAACATATAAAAATACAATAAAAATACATTTAAGGTTGAAAAAATTAAATTTAAGTTCCTAAAATATATGGGAAAATGATAAAGATTACAATATCTAAATAAAACATGTATGAATAAGAAGAATGATATGAATGGATATTAAGTTTCTAAAGCATGTAGTTATAAATGTTGTAGATGTAGTTATATATAGTTTTTCATGTAATTATATATATTTAGAATTATGGCTATGTATAGATATTGATGTAGATAAATACATTTATATATAGTAATATGTTGATATACATTTTGTTAAATACATTTATATATAGTTATATATATATATATTGTGTGTATATTAAATATATGTTGTTATTTTTATATATAGTTATGTTTATGTATACTATTTTTATAGTTATAGATATAGTAAAATACACTTATATATTTATGTGTTATTACTCTTGGGATCATCATATTTACATAATTTATTATTTAAAATTTAAATATTTGTTATATACACACTGCTCACCACAAACACCAACACCCATGTTGTGTTTGTCGAGTCAGCATACCAATTGTGCACCATCAACTTTCATACAATGAGAACGCATTATATCACACATGCACGAAGTATGTATACGAATCAGTTTATATAAGCAATCCAAGCATACCATGGTGATTAATGAAGAAGAATTTTGAAATAAAAAATAACAGAATCAAAACACACAATCTTGCATTAAGATAATCGATGAAGAATTATGGTAGAAAACGTACATCAAAACAATATGAAATTCTCACTTACTCTTTGATTAGGTTTTGATGCATTTGTGTCGAGAGATAGAGGTGGACTATGGATGACTTAGGCCCTTGTTAGAGTTGTCTCTCGAGTCTCGACAAAAAGTGACTAAATTACCAAAATATTTAAATTTTTCATTATATAAACATTAAATAAACAATAAATATATATAATACATAAAGACTCATTTTTTTTTATTTATTATCAATATATTTTCAAAAATTCATGTGTGTATAGCAAGGTACACATGAGAAACAAAACACCTCACAATTTTTTATTATAAAATTAATTAAACAATAAATATATAAACAATTTCAAAAAATATATATTTAGGCTTATAACAAAAAAAAATAAAATAGCTAGAAAATTTACAAACTTCATATAAAAAGACATACATGAAAAGATGATTTGTCTTCTAGACACTCTTCTAAGAGTTATAAAATACTCATTATATTAAAAAATATATAAATATATATATATTTATGGTTATAAATTTTTAAGAATTCATATTAATTTTTATAAAGATAATATAAAATAATTTTAAAGGTATAAAATTTCATATTATTTGATATCATTTATAATTTTTAAAATTCTAAAAATTACTTAAAGTGAGAAGATAGTTAAAATAAGTTATATTTATAATTTTAATAAAGACTGAATATTAAATGCTATTAGTAAAATTATTACTCAATTGTTTAATTCTTATAAATTTTAGTTGGGGCAAACATCTATGTATTTATTTTTAAATATTAATTTATTTTCTTTTTAATTTAATTAAAAAATTTACATTTTTATTATATTTCAAGATTTTTAAATTTTGTATTAATTATTTTTTAAAAACTTTTCTATAATCATAATATTTTTTTATACTTATAATAATATTAATAATTACTAGTTTATAAATCAATTCAGGTATTTTTGAAATTATTTGCTATTTAATCATACAATGAATTATTCTACCTATATATTAGTAGAAATTTTAATGTATGTTCATTTAATTTTTAAAATATCTTTAAAAAATATTATAATTATAGAATTAATTATTTAATATTACTTTAATACAAATTGCTAAGGTTCTTAATTAAAAATTTTAGAAACATTTTTTGTTTAATTTTTTTAAAAATTTATAATCATTAAAATAGTTATTTTAGTCCTTAAAATAAATAATAATTAAAAAAATAAATAATTAAAGATTAGCTAAGGAAATTTTGTCGCTAAATCCATCACTAAATCCAATGTTATATTCTAGATGTAATTAGCTAGGAAAGTTTCATCACTAAATCTATCGCTATATTCTGATTTTTAAAAGCTAGGGAAATTTCATCGCTAAATCCGTCGTTATTTTCTGGATTAAATTAGCTATGGAAATCCGTCACTAAATTAGTCACAATATTTCGGATGAAATTAGCTAGGGAAATTATGTCGCTAATTCTGTCTCTATATTTTGGATGTAATTAGCTAGGGAATTCCATCGCTAAATCAGTTGCTAAATCCGTCACTAAATTTCGTGCTTTTCTTTGCACAGAATTTAAGTCGCTATTCCATCGCTAATCCATCGTTAATCCATTGCAAAATTTTATTTCAATGTAAAATTAGAAATCCCTTGTATTCCCTAGCTAATCCCTCGCAATTTAGATAGGGATTGATCCATGGCTAAATTTTCCTATCTAAATGAATACTTTCTTGTAGTCATATTTCTGTCAGTCTATCTATTTGATTGTATTTCTATCAATCTATTTGTCTGTCTATGTTTCTATCTATCTGTCTGTCTGTCTATCTATCTATCTATCTATCTTTGTATCTATATATCTATCTATCTACCTATTTGTCTATTTTTAGTTTATCTATCTTAAGGCTATCTAATTATTTATCTAAATCTCTATCTATCTATCTATATATCAACCTATATATCTATCTATCTATCAATCTATCTATTTGTCTATCAGTCAATTTGTCTATCTATCAATATTTCTATATATCTATCTATCTATCATTTTATATGTCTATTTATCTTTTAATGTCTATCAATTTATTTATCTATATATTTATCTATTTAGCAGTCTAATTGACTATCTATTTATAAGTCAATATGTCTCTCTATCTATAGGTCTATATGTCTATCAATCTATTTGTATATCTATCTATCTATTTATCTATCTATTTATCTATTTGTATTACTATCTATTTGTCTATATGTATATCTATCTATCTTTCTATCAATTTGTGAAATCTAGAAAAAAAAAATAAATAAATAAATAAATAATATGTTTTTTCTAGAAAATGGGCAAAATGATAACTTTATAATATGGAAAAATACTCTAACAATTTTAGAATCCTAATAATAAAATAGATTTCACCATTGAATTTGTCTTGGGAAATATAGCTATGGTGATAAATTTTATCAAATTCTAAAGAAAGTAAAATTTAGTTTTTACTTAATTTTATTTTATTATAATAATAATGAAGAGATAAAGAAAAAAAAAACCATGCCACTGCACGAGTGACATGGCTACCCTCATGCACAACCCTTGTGTCAAGAAAAAAACGCAAAAAAAATAAGTTTTTTATATTTTTTTAATAAAATAGTAATAATAATAATAAAAATAGATGGGAATCAGAAATATGAGGAGATGGGAAAAAATGAATGTCGGTGTGAAATGCAGCACAGAGAAAAAAATGATTCATTAATTTTCTTTTTACATATATGATTATTCCTGAGTCCTGATAGAATAGTCTAAGAATAAAGTTGCTCTATGCGACGAAGCTACAAATTGATATCAAATTTCTAAAGTTTCTATGAAATATTCCAAAAGGTAGTGAATTTCTCCTATTAGAATTTCTTTCTATTTAAGGGCCATAAATGATCATGATTTATATGTAAATTCAAACTATTTATAAATTTAATTATGAATGGTTAATGGATGAAAAATTTTTTATTTTATTTAGTAAAATATATTGCAGTGTGAATTGTATTTGGATAGTTATAAATATGCTTGGAACATGGTTTAATCATAAATGATATATTTGCATTTCATATGCGCGGGAACATCACAAATAAATGAGTGGATGCATGGTATACATATATAAAGATATAATAGATATTAATTATGCAAACTAAAATTGGGACAATGTCCAAACTAAGTTACATGGTAATTTTCAGAGAATGTCTAATATTATTATGCGAACTCGAAGTGGGTCAACGTCCAGACTGAGTTATATGATATTCTTTGGAGAATGTCCAATACATATCATAGAATATCAAATGAAATAAATATTTTTTCAGGAGAATGTCTAATATAGTTTTTCGGAGAAGTTCCATATTTTTCGAAGTATGTCCAATATATATATATATATTTATTTATTTATTTATTTATCTACATATATATATAATATGTCACACTTAGCTTCGGCATGTGTGAGGGGGTCGATACGACTCACGATATGGGCATATAAACATTTCATCCATAATTGCATTAAATATTATACTTGAATGAGTATTGATATATACAAATTATATTTTTACATGTACTTAGATGGGGAGTAGCCTTGTAGGAGTTTAACTCTATTGAGATTTGCTCACACCATTGTGGGACCCCTTTCAGGTACAGGTCCAAGATAGATGACATACCCAAATGCGGGATCGCATGTGTGATAAAAGCTGGATGTGGCTTTAATTGTATATTATATGTTTATATTCCACTGAGCAAATAAAAATAAAATATGCAAGCTACATTTGAAAAAAAAATTATTTTATAACATTTTTTGTTTTGTGATGGAATGAATTAGACTCCATGTGGATTGGGGTGTCACAACATGGTATCAGAGGTTAGATATATTATTACCTATAGCTCAAAATTGGTATAAATTTCATAATATGGTATGAAAGTTTAGATATATAAATATCTAATACTCAGGAAAAAATTAATATGTAGGTAGTACCTTGGTCTCAAGTTCTAGGTATAAAATTTCATAGAAGGGATCACAGCACAAAGTGGTTTTTTTATTATTTATACATTGGTGTGTGGCATGTTTAGTTTTTTAGATTGTATTGATTATATGCATTGTGGAAAATGGAAAAAAAGGAAGGAACACTAGGGTAAAGAAACATAACCTTAGTAGTTCAGAAAATAAAAAGATATTTTTTAAATGAAAAGTTTATTATTAGTTGGCATGTGCATTAATAATAGAACATGAATATGATTTTTAAATTATTATTTGACTTATGTAAATGGCAAGTAGAGAATGAGAACACAACTGACATCCATGAAATGATGATTAATCACCACCCATCTTTGACCAACTGACTTTCATAGAGGTTGTGGGTGTCATAGTTGCCACTGTTCCACAGACAAGTGCAGCTGGAGGAAAAGAAGGGTCAAGTAATCTGTAAAGGTTCAAAGCATAGCATGCTCTAATATTTATGGGAGGAGGGGACCCAATGGTAGAAGATCATTGGTTTCGATAAGTTGAAAAAATTTTGGAAGCTATGGAGATCACTTCCAATGCAACAAATATCTGGCTAGTAGCTTTCCAACTATAGGGTGATCTCAAATTTGGTGGGATTGGATCAAGGTCTCAAAGAATATAGAGTCAATGACATGAGAAGAATTTCAAGAACTATTCATGGAGACATATTTTTCAACTTCAATTAGACATGCTAAGGCCCTTGAATTCTTTGAACTTATACAAGAAAATATTACAATGCTTGACTACATAGCTAAATTCACCGAGTTGGCAAATTTTGGAAATTATTATGGGAACACTAATGTGGTTAAGGTTCATAAATTTGAAGATGGATAGAAATTATCCATCCAAGGCAAGATTATGAGATTTCTTATCCAAGATATGAATTCAATGGTCAATACAACTTTAGTCATCGAGCGAGAGGTTGAGGATGCATGAAATATTTGTGAGATGAGTGGGAGTGCTAGTGGAAAAAGAAAAGTGTGTTATCATTTTTCTAGAAAGTGGTAGATACCTTTTATTTCATGAGGATTTCAGGGACAATATTGTAGTTATCAAGGCTAAGGTAAGACTAGGAGTTCTAGCTAAATTGAATATAGAATTTGTTTATACTACTATCAGCCCGAACATTGAAAATGAGAGTGCCTACTGAAGATAGGATCCTAGGATTATGAGACATCACAGTCTTAGACATCAATGAAAAATATATAGACAGTTTATTCCTCATTTCTCTCGTTAGGGTCAAGGGAATCAGGTGTAATCTTGAGGTATTCTACCAATAACTCCTACTTCACAAGCATACCAGAAAGAAGAGGGCCCATAGGCTGGGACATTGAGGACCTAAGATCATGTCTATTTTAATACACCATAGATGGAAAGGATATATCAATATGTAATACAAGGTACTTTTTTATTTTTTCATTTATGAGAAAAAGTTTTATTTGATTCTAGTGCATCACATTCATTTATTTCTACATCATGTTTGAAAGAATTGGGATTAATGGTTAAAAACTTGGACGAGTCATTGCATGTGACTTCTCCCTTGGGGATTAAGGTGAAAATTAGTCAGATATATCAAGATTGTGAGTTAGAAATCTCAGGGATTCTGCTCATGGTAGACCTTAGGGTCATGGACATATTAGATTTCGATATAATTCTTGACATAGACTAGTTGACAATACATCGAGTCATTTTTGATTGTGATCATAGAAAAATTATTGCCTAGGCACTAGATGATGCATGTGTTATTTTTCAAAGATATAACCATGATTTTGTACTCAAGATAATATGATTATAAATAACATGGATAATTGATGGGTTGGTTGGCATGTCTCACCCTAGAAGAATAGTGGACATAGAATATGGATCTGTCTCAGATAGTTTGTGAATAAGAAAATATTTTCCAAATAAACTAACAGGATTACCCCAACACAAAAATGTAGACTTTTGTATTGAGTTACAACCTGGTACATCACCTATTTATATGAGTCCACATAGAATGACACTTATCGAATTATAAGAATTTAAGGTCTAGATACAATATTTTTTGGACAAGGATTTCTTTAAACCTAGTACTTCAGCTTGGGATGTTCCATTTCTATTTGCAATGAAGGATAAGACTCTTTGACTTTGCATTGACTATAGAAAGGAATTGAGTTACAATAAAAAATCATTATCTAAGACCAATGATTGATGATTTGTATGACTAATTAAAAGGGGCATGGGTCTTTACTAAAATAGATCATCATATCAAATATCACTAGTTTAGAGTTAGAAGGCTGGCATTCCTAAAATAGTATTTAAAAAAAGTATAAGCATTTTGCGTTTACAGTAATGCCTTTCGGATAATCAAACATGCTAGAAGTATTTATGGATCACATGAATATAATATTTCAGCCATATTTAGATCATTTTATTATAATTTTTGTTAATGACATTTTGATCTTTTCTTAATCCAAATGAGAGCAATAAATTATTTACAAGTTGTTCTCCAAATTTTGAGAGAACATACGTTGTATGCTAAATTTGTTAAATATGATTTTTGATTGATACAAGTAAAATTTTTGTTAAACATAGTATCAGCTATATATTTATATGTCTAACTATCTATCTATTTATATATCTATCAATATATCTATCTGTCTTTCTGTCTATCTATCTATCTGTCTATCTATCTATTAATCTAACTAACGATATATATATATATATATATATATATATATATATGTGTCTATCTATCTGTCTATATAACTATGTATGCTTCTATATATCTATCTATATGTCTATTTTATATCTATCTTTTCTATTTATCTGTCTTTCTACCTGTCTATTTATTTATCTATCTATATGTCTATCAATCTGTGTATCTATCTATATATCTATCTGTCTATCTATCTATCTATCATTCTCTTTATCTATCTAATTATATGTTTATTTATCTATCTACAATCAATCTATCAATATGTCTATCTATCATCTATCAATCTATATATTAACTAAATATCAATCTCACCATCGAGCTACATTTCTATCGGTCTATATATTTATCTAGATATCTATCTATTTGTTAGTCTATCTGTCTAGCTATCTATCTATCAGATTATTTATTTTTCTATCTCTCTCTCTTTCTATCTAGCTATAAATCTGTATAATAAACTATTTATATTTCTATCAATCTATCTGTCTATATGTCTATCTATCTGTCTAACAATCTATTAGTCTATCTTTTATTCTATCTATCTGTCTGTCTATATATCTATCTATTAGTTTATCATTATAATTATATATATATATATATCTATCTATCTATGTTACTATCTGTTTAATTATTTGTCTATCCATCTATCTATAAATTTTGTATAAATCTGTCAGTATATTTTTTATCAATCAATCAATCAATCTGTCTATCTACCTACCCATCCATCTATAAATTTCTAAATCTATCTATCTATCTATTTATCTATCTATAAATTTCTGAATTTATCTATCTATCAATCTTAATATTAATCTGTCAATCAAAATGTCTATCAATGTGAATATCAATTTTTTCTATCAATCTATCTGTCTATATGTCTATCTTCCAATTTATCTATCTATCTATTTGTCTATCTATCTATCTTTTTATCTATCTATTTATTTATCTTTCAATCTGCCTGTCTATCTATCTATCTATCTCTCTCTCTATTTATCTTTCTATATGTCATATATTTGTCTATCTATCTATCTATATGATTTATGTATCAATATGTCTGTCTATCAGTCTTTAAATCAATCTATCAATCTATATATTAATCTATATATTGTTCTATCTTTTTATCTATCTATAAATTTTTCTATTAATCTATTTATCATATTATCGCTCTATTTTTCAATTTATCAATCTATCAATTTGTCGATCTATTTGTTGATATATCTATATATCTATCTATGTATCTATTTGTCTATTTGTCTATCTATCTATCTACATATTTATCTAACTAGCTATCTACCAATCAATTTATGTATTTATCTATCTTTTTATCTATCTGTATATCTATCTATCTGAAATTATTCAATAAATGTTTATACAAATATATATATCAATCTGTTTAACAATCTATCTATGAATCTATCTATCAATCTATTTGTCATTATATGTATCTTTCTAGTTTTCTATCTTTCTATCTATCATTCAGTCTGACTAATTATTTGTCTATCTATCTATCAATATATATATAAATTTGTCTATGAAATTATTTAATTATTTTTAAAACTATTTATCTGCCTATCATCTATCATTCTATTATGGATTAATCTGTCTATTTTACTATCTATCTGTTTATCTATATATCTTTCTACAAGTCTACATGTCTATCTAACTTTTTTTATCTATCTTTCTATATGCTTATCTATATGTCTATTTTA
The DNA here is from genome assembly GCA_029783825.1 of Sapria himalayana. NCBI lineage: Eukaryota > Viridiplantae > Streptophyta > Magnoliopsida > Malpighiales > Rafflesiaceae > Sapria > Sapria himalayana. The sequence goes on from JAREIK010001916.1 coordinate 857,885, forward strand.
TTATCTATCTATCTATCTATTAATATGTTTATCTATCTTTCTTTATTTTTATATATCTAGCTATTTGTCTGTCTATATATCTATCTATCTATTGGTCTATATATGTATAAACTTATCTAAAAGTATATCATACTATTTATCTATATATCTATTTATTTATCTATATCTTTACCTATTTATCTATCTATCTATCTATCTTTGTATCTATCTATATATCTATCAATCTATATGTCTATCTATCATTCTATCTAGCAACCTATTATCTATGTATATATCTATTAATCTATATGTCTATATATGTATATATGTTTATGTCAATCTATCTATCTATTTATCTATCTATCATTCTATCTATCTATCTATCTATCTTTCTCTCTATCTATATGACTATCTATTTTTTTCTAACTTTCAATATATCTATCAATCTATATTTCTATCTATTTATGTGTCTATCTATCTAATAATCTATGTATGTATTTTTCTATCTATCTATCTATCTATTTTTATATCTATATATTTGTCTATATATATATATCTATCTTTATGTATATCTATCTATATATCTTTCAGTCAATCGATCTGCCTATCTATCTGTCTATGTATGTTTCTAACTATGTGCCCATCTATCTGGCTATCTATCTATCTATATGTTTTATTATATATATATATATATATATATATATATATTTGACTATCTTTCTATCTATCTATCTGTATAACTATCTATCTATTGATCTATCTATAGATCTTAATATCGATATATAGATCTAACTATCGATCGAACAATCTAAATGTCTATATATATATATATATATATATATATATATATCTACCTATCTATCTATGTGTCTTTCTATGTATCTTTCTATGTGTCTATATATCTATGTATCATTCAATTTATCTTTCTATTTATCTATCTGTCTATCTAACTGTCTTTCTAAATATCTTTTTACATGTCTATCTATCTATTTATCTACATTCAGTTTATATATCTATATTATATATATCTATCTGTCTGTCTATCTATTTCTCTATCTTTCTATATATTTGTCTATCTAACTGCCTATTTATGTGTCTATCTATCTATATATCAATCTATTTGTCTATCTATTTGTATATCTATATGTCCATTTATCTCTCTATTTGTCTGACTATCTTTCTATCTATTTATCTATAAATCATTTTATCTATCTTTCTATCTATTTATCTTTCTATCTATCTATCATTCTATATATCTGTCTATCTATTAGTCTATATATCTATCAATTTATGTGTTTATCAATCTATCTTATAATATGTCTTTAAATTTTGTATATATTTGTTTATCTATCTATCTATATATCTAACTAAATAACTATATGTCTATCTATCTATTATATAAATATATATCTATCTATCAATTTTTCTATCTATAAATCTTTTTATCAATCAATCAAATCTATCTATATATTTCACTATCTATCTATCTATCTATCTATTTGTTTATCTATCTTTTATTTATAAGTTTATCTATATTACTTTTTATCTATAAATATATCTACCTGCCTATCTATATATCTATATATCTATCTATCTATTTGTCTGTCTCTCTATCTATCTATTTATGTATTTATCTGTGTATCTATCTTTCTATCTATCTATATATCTGTCTATCTATCTATCTATATTTCTTTCTTTATATATATCTATATGTATATCTATCTATCTATGTATATATATATGCTTGTCTATATATCTGTTTATATTTCTATCTGTCAATCTATCTATTTATAAATCTACTATATATATCTCAACCTATCTAACTAACTAACTATATATCTATCTATATATCAATCAATCATTATTTCTATCGATCTATATGTCTATCTATCTATCTATCTATCTTTCATTCTATCTATCTATATATTTATATATCTACGTGTCTGTCAATCTGTCTATCTATCTATCTAATAGTTTATCTATTTTTGAATCTATCTATCTACTGATCTATCTATCTATCAATCAATTTATCTGTCTATCTATCTATCTTTCTATCTATCTGTCTTTTGTTCTCTATATCTATATATCAATCTTTATTTCTATATATATATAGAGCTTTTTATTTATCTTTCTATTGAATACTCTATCTTTCTATCTATTAATCTATCAATCTATTTCTATCTATCTTTCTATCTATATGTATATCTATCTGTCTATATATCTATTTATATGTATATCTATCTTTCTATTTATCTGTCTATTTATCCATCTAATAATCTATCTATCTATGTGTCCATCTTTATTTCTATCTATCTATCTATCTGTCTATCAATTAATTTGACTTTATATCTATCTATCTATCTATATATCTATCTATATATCTATCTGAATATCTTCATGAATAATGATGTGTCTATCTATCTGTCAATGTATGTGTCTATCAATGTGCCTATCTATATATATAAATGTTTGTCTATATATCTATCTATATGTTGATCTATCTATGTCTATCTATCTATCTATCTAAATATCAGGCTGTCAATATATATATATATATATGTGTGTGTGTGTGTGTGTGTGTGTATCTATATGTCTTTCTATTTGTCTATCTATATGTCTATATAACTATGTATCTTTCTATCTATCAATCTAACTATCAATCAATCATTCTATATATCTATCTGTCTGTCTGTCTAATTTTATCTATCCGTCCATCTGTCTATCTATTATCTATCATTCTATCTAGCTATCTATCTATCTATATATCTGCATATCTTTCAATCAATCAATCTATCTATCTATCTATCTTTCTTTCTATCTATATGTATATTTATCTGTTTATCAATAATTCTATATATCTATTTATATATCTTTATATATATATATATATATATATATATATATATATATATATCTTTCTTTCTATCTATCTTGCTAATTAGTTATCAGGTTGTCTATCTATATGTCTATTTATCTATCTATCTATCTTTTGATTTATTTATCTTTTTATCTATCTATCTATTTGTCAATCAATCTCTCAATCTATCTATCTATCTTTCTTTCTTTCTTTCAATCTATCTACCTAACTTTTTGTGTATCAATCTGTCTAATATTCTACCTATATTTTTGTCTATATATCTAACTATCTATTTTTTTTCTATCTATTTTTTTATATTTCTATCTATCTATCTATCAATATATCTATCATTCTTTATGTATATCTAACTATCTTTCAATCTGACTATCTTTCTATCTAACTATTAATCTATTTATCTGTCTCTCTATCTATCTATATATCTGTATATCTATCTTTCTGTCTATCTATTTGTCTATCTTTGCATCTATTTATCTATCTATCTATATGTATATTTATCTATCTACTTGTCTATCTATCTCTCTATCTATTTGTCTATCTATCTGACTATTAATAAATCTATCTAACTATTTATCTTTCTTGTCTATCTAAGTCAACAAAATTGGGCTGTGATCTGAACAGGTTCTATTTAAATGTTTAACCTTTATTCCCCCCAGCTTGTCCAATGATTGGGAGTTAAAGAGGACTCTGTCCAACCTAGACCATATTACCTCTCTCCTCTTCCAGTTATTACGCCATGTGTAATTGGACCCTAAAAAATCCGTCCCCAAAAGATTTGCTTTTTCAATAGCCTCATTAAATTGAGCAATTGCTACCGGATCAGGAGGTCTTCCTCCTCGTCTTTCATCAATATTTCTAACCGCATTAAAATTACCTCAGATAATCCACGGTGAGTTTTTTGCAGCTAGAATCTTCATCTACTTCCATAATGCTTTTCTTCCTTCTTTCATATTTTTCGCATATACTACTAATAAGTTTAATGCTGGCTGTTTTTGAAAATTAAAGCTGATTATTTGTTCACCTTCCGCCAAAATCTCTATATCTATAGTTTTGCTCAACACAACCCATACATTGCTGTTTTGGTTCGAAAAAGCTTTATCTAGTCCAATCATACCTTTGTAATTTCCTATTTTGGTTTATATCTACCATACGTTCGGCTAACACAACTATTTATAAGTTATAAATTTTAACAAGTTTTCTAATTCTATTTTTGTTGGGGCATTCGCCACCCCTCTTATATTCCAATACAAAATATTAAACATATCTATATATCTTTGCTTGTGCTCTTGTAGTGCATTTATTTTCATACTTCATGTTTATATATTTTTTCCTATTTCTTGGTGTCTTACTTGAACTAGTGGGAACTAATTCATATCTCTTTAGTATGCTCATCTTTTCTAAGCTTCTTCCATTTCCTTGATTTTTTTCCAGTGTTGTTTCCTGTCCTGCGGTGCCCTTATACCTATCCTATTTTTGAGATGTTAAATCATCATAGGTTACAATATTATTCTACTTATCTTCCTTTTTTTTATTAATAATATAGGCCAACTATTTTGCCTTCCGATTCGTCCTTCCCAATAATAAATCATCATTTTCCCAGTTAGAATTGTTATATTTTACTCTAAACTCTACCTCTCCTCTACTAACCCTCCTCATCCCTGTGCTGTCTCTTTTTTTCCCTCCCCACTCTCTCTACCCTTCGGCCCACCTCTCTATTCTAGAGACATCACTAATTTTTCTTTTTTATTCTTCCTAAAGCACTTCCACTCTCATCTATACTCCTCCTCTCTCTTCTCTGCCCCCCCCCCTTCTCTCTCCCTCTCAGTTATATTTTTAACCGAACAAAGCTCTCTCTCCTATACCCCTCCTTCGTCCTTTCTTTCTTTATCCCCTACCCATTCTATTTCTTGATCTTTCTTCTCCTCTACCCCCTTTTCTACCTTTTGTTTTCCTACCTTTTTACCTACTCCCTCCCCTCTATATCTTCTTACCCACATTTCTCTTCCCTTCCTAGTCGCTTTTCTCATATTCCCTACCATATAATTTTTTTGTTAGTGTCCTAGTTTATGTCAGCTTACGTAGTATTGTGGCATGCTTATGGAACAACTTCTTGCCAGAACCCATTAGATAGGTCAGTGCCTATCCACACCCTAGTTGGCAAAGGGCACTTAAAGTTGATTTCACCACATATTCTTGCCATGCTTGGCCTAGTCATCAAGGCCATGGCTTCATCCAGTAGCATGGAGTACCCAAACATAGAGCTATCGAGTAGAGAGCTTGTTGAACAGATGAATGGGAAGCTTGGCAAAGAAGAACCATACCAGTGTGAGAGGGGACTCCTCCAATGGCAAAAATTCAGGCGTCCACTTGAAGACCCACATTGGGTATCCCATATGTTCCATG
>JAREIK010001916.1:867641-905366 GCA_029783825.1 Sapria himalayana
CAATTGGGCATTTGAGAGGTGTTGTTATAATAGTATATGATAACTATTTATAAATATTTGTATAATTTATATAAAACTCTTCATAATTATATTTAACAATCTTAGTAACCATGTAAACTATTTTATAACTATATTAACTATATATAACAATTTTTTTAACTATAAAATTTTTATAACTATATGTAGTTCTATATAACTATATTTTTAACAAAATATATCATATTTATAATAATATATATAGTATTTACTATATGTATATCTATATAAATGTTATATATAACTATATCTGAACTAAATACATATTTATAACTATATGTGTATAACTATATATAAATATTGTATAACTATGTAATACTCTATAATTAAATATAACTATATTGTATCTATGTATACATATATGCATTCATAATTAAATCTATATTTAATTATAACTTTGTATATATTTTAAGTATAACTACTATAACTACTTGTATGAATATATCTATATATAATTTTATGTTTAATTATATATAACTCTATTTTTATTATATATACTATAGGTATAAGAACATATAGAGATTGACCTCCCTCTCCGGTGACATCTCTTGAGGTCTATTGATTCTGTTTCTTTTTCTCATCAAATCTCTTTACTGTCATATGAAAAATGAATTGGGATTTAGTGGAAGAATGGGGTTGACGTTCACAAAGCTATTAAGCAGGCTGTTTGCCAACAAGGAGATGAGGATTTTGATGCAAGGTCTTGATGCTGTCGGTAATACACCCATTTTGTATAAGTTGAAACTTTGTGAAATTATCACCACAATTCCTACTATTGTCTTCAATGTAGAGACTGTAGAAAACAAAACTTCAATTTCACTAAGTGGGATGTTGGGGACAAGACAATATTCACCCTTTCTGGAGGGATTACTTCCAAAATACCTAAGGTCTCATATTTGTGGTGGACAGTAATCACAGAGTTTGTGTTGTTGAAACCAAAGATGAGTTGCATAAGATGCTAAACGAGGAAAAGCTTCGAGATGCAGTTTTGCTGGTGTTTGCCAATAAGCAAGATCTTACCAATGCGATGAATGCAGCTAAAATTACTGACAAGCTAAGAATTTACTATTTTCGCCAATGACATTGGTACATTTAGAGCACCTGAGCTACCTCTGGTGATGGTCTCTATGAGGGTCTTGATTGGCTTTCCAATTACATTGACAGCAGTCATAAATAATTTTAACAGGATGAGACAAATTTGTTGACATATCTGGATGTGGATCTAATCTTTGCCTACTTTGCCAGAGTTTTGTTCTGTTATGTGGATTACATCATCTATTTCTAGGGGGATTCAAATTATATTTATATTATATATTGCATGCCTAAAATGCAATACCGCATTTACTTTGCTCTAATCTATTGTAAGCTGAGCTTGTTTGTTTTCTGTTTTGTCTTTTTGCCATTGGATCCCAAAGGTATAAGAACATATACCTATAAATAATTATCTTTGACTATATGTATAACTATAAAATATTATACATAACTATATTTAAAAATATAATTAACAACATATATTTAATATACATTTTTATAGATTAGTATATAAAAATCCATTTTACCATATATATAACTATAGATAACTATATGTATGCATATATAAAATTATAATAAAAAATATATACCTACATGTATATATAAGTATAATTACATATGTAACTATATGTATAACCACATATAACTAAACTAAAATAATTAGATCTTATTATATGTATAACTATAAAAGCTCTATACATAACTATATTTAATATATAATTTATAACTTATATTAAATACACATTTGTTTATATTAGTATATAAAATTGTATTTTACTATATCTAAACCTATACATAACTATATGTATAAATATATAAAATTATATGAAAAAATATATATACCTACGTATAAATATAAGTACAACCACACGTGTAACTATATGTATAACCACATGTAACTATATTTATAATTACATGTATAACAACACATAACATTATGGTTAACTATATGTGTATAACTATATAACACTCTATATAATTAAATTAATATATTTGTAACGATGTATACATATATGTAAATCTCTATATTTGTTTATAACTTTGTATACATTTATGTATTACTACTTATAATTACTTTGACTATGGATCAATGCAAAACAACATCAGAATCAGGTATGATTTGGAATATAGCTATCATGTATTACTTTTTTTTTCCTTATAAAACTTATGAATGCTGATAAAATAATCATAAAATTTGAAACTTGTAATCAGTTCACAATGTTCCTATAATAGATAGTAATATAAGCTCTAAATTGTTTAACAATTTACACCCTCAATTCATTGGGTACACTCAGGGAAAGCTACATTAGTTGGTAATGAAATCATACAATTCTCATGAGTTTGCTACCACTTAAATTGAGGTATTGGAGCTATGGATCAATGCAAACTAGCCTCACAATCAGGTATGATTTGAATTATAGTCATCACATACTACTTTCTTTTCCTTATTAAACTAATGAATGCTGAAAAAATGTTTATAAAATTTAAACTTGTAATCATATTAGGTTCGCTATTATGTTTCTTTCATGGCTGATTTATGAACTTTTATAGACTATTATGCATTTCTATTTAATATTGCTTATCATATAGTTTGTGCTTTGTTATTCACTTGATATCTACATAAAAACATTTATTGAGTATCCAAGTTATTTTACACGTTGAACTTGATTAAGTATATGTACATGTACACTACAGTGTACATGTACATATATTGTATGTACATGTACACTATAGTGTACATGTACATATCATATGTACATATATATATACAGGCATATATGTATAAGTATTTACCAGTGTATATATGTACATACTTGTACATATACACTACAGTGAAAATGTACCTACATGTACATATACACGGTAGTGTATATGTATACACATATATATGTACATTTACACTACAGTGTATATGTACATTTACTGAGTATATATGTACATATAAATACTTGTACATATATACCAGTATATATGTACATATACATACATACATACATACATACATACATACATACATATATATATATATATATACTAGTTTATACATATATACTGCTATATATGTATATGTACATATATATCAGTATATATGTACATATATACTATAGTATATATGTACATATATATTATAGTCTTATATATTTATGACATTAAGGTTTGCAAAATCATGGCATAGAGGTTTTAGTGAAGTAGAATTTAGCATGGTTTGCATTAAATCAAAAATTTGCAAGGTTTGTAGTAATCTAAAACTCTTCATCTGTTATATCTACTACTAAACTATATGTGTATACCTAATATATAAATATTTGTATAACTTTATAAAATTCTATATAATTAAATATAATTATATTTGTAATTATGTATACATATATGTAAATCAATATATTTGTTTATAACTTTGTATATATTTATGTACAAATACATATAACTACTTGTATGAATATATCTATATATCACTATATGTTTAACTATATATAACTATTTATAACTATATATACTATATGTATAATAAAATATAAATATAAATAATTGTATCTTACTATATGTATACCTATAAAAACTTTTTACATTTAGATTAGGGATTAAGCAGCTATAAAATATAAAAAATTAAAATTTATGATTAATTAAAAATTTATTTTAATACTAAGAAAAAAAGTATTTTTGTTTTAATGAAATTATGATTATGAAGTATCTGAAGATAATAACTTATTAATCAAAATAAGTTAGAGGTAAGTGATAGGTTGGTCTGTCGAATATGAGTCTTTATAACCTGTTAAGCTACTTTTTTTAAAGGTTGTTTTATTATTAATTATCACCCTCACTTTTGGCGGAGGAATACCATTTTTACAAACTAGTTCTACCCTTATCCCTTTTACACCCACTTTAAAACCTAATCTAGAATTCTATATTAAAATGTAAATTTCATATCCTTCTACTAACGGTCTCTTGGCCGATCAATAACAGTCTCTTGATGAAAGAAAAATGCGTAAGGAATAATTCAACAATGTGTAAGTAAGAGCAGCCTCTTGGCCGAAATAGAGGTGTCAAACGGGCCGGCCCAGCACGGCACGGCCCGTTTTTCACGTGCCCGGCCGTGCTACCGTGCCGTGCCCGGCACGGCACGGTGTGTTAAAGTCGGGCACGGCACGGCCCGTGGGCACGGCACGGCCCGTGGGCACGGCAAGGCCGTGCCGTGCCCGGCCCGCTCAGGCACGGCTTGGCTTGGCCAGGCGGCACGGGCGCACGGCAGGGGCAGGGCAGGCGGGTCGGGGCGGGTCGGGTCTGTTTGGACCCGACCTGCGGTCTTTTTACCAGGGGCGGGGCCCAGTTGGGTCACGACTCAGTGAGTCGTGACCGTGAGTCGTGACTCGTGGGTCGCGACGCACGACTCACGCCACGGCACGCGTGGCACGCCGCCAGTGCCACGCGTGCCTGCGTGAACCGGCACGGGATGGACCCGTGCCAAGGCACGAGCCGTGCCGGGCACGGCACGGCACGAGATTTAAATCACCCGGGCACGGTTTTTGAACGTGCCGGGCCGGCCCTTGCACGGCCGAACCGTGCCGTGCCTCGTGCAGGGCCGGGCCGGCCCGGCACGTTTGACACCTCTAGGCCGAATCAAAGCAGAAATAATTCAACACACTGCCTCTCTTGGCCGAATCAAAGCAGAAATAATTCACAGAACCAGCCATTTCCTTCTCTCTTGGCCGAATGAATGCAGAATACTGGTTCCTTCCCTCTCTAGCTTTGTCCAGCCTGCTTTCCTTTTAGTTAACCTATGCTAGTTCTGTGAAACCTCCTTATTACAGCTTGACTTAACCTGAAAAGAAATCCAACCAAAAAGAGGCCTACCAAGCAATAAAAAATTACAAACTCTCTCCTTATTCAACTTCCCTCAGGTTCTCTAATCCCCCTGCCGGCTGCAAGAGAAAAAAGAAAAACTGACAAACATTAAAAATAATTTCTTAGTTAATAATTTCAGCCCTTTCTAGGGCTTGCTCAGCCCTTTATCAGGCTTGTAGTTTCTTGATCAATCGTGTTCTTTTATGGGTAGAGAATCAGAACTGAGTGCGACAGCTCCCATGAGATAAACTCGGCACTGACTCTGATAAGTCTCTTGGCTAATCAATGCACTTGCTCATCCGTAATTGCAGTAACTACGAGATAGTTATTACAGCCATAGCTGACATTATTGCACATAACAGATTCCAGTGAAAATTGATAGTTCTAATCACTATCTCCAAGCCAGTTCCTCCAACCAATCATTTCCTTTCCTTTCTAACTTTGTCCAGGCTACTTTTTTTTAGTTAAACCTTTGCAAGAGCCTTGCTAAGGCTTAACTTAGCCTGAAAAATCCAACCAAAGCCAAAACCAAACAATAAAATTACAAAATACTTCTTATCCGGCTTCCCTCGGAGCAGGGAAGCTATCTCTTTCTACTTTTACCTCCTGCCAACTGCAAAAAAAGACAAACAATAACAACAATTCATTAGATAAATAATTTTCTGCCGTTTCTAGGGCTTACTCAGCCCTTTATCAGGCTTAAAACAAAAACCTCCCCCCCCTCCCTCCCTTTTCAAATTAATTCATGTTTTTTGAAGCCTAATATACGGAAATGTAATTTTATCTAATCTTATTAGTCCTTTGAATTTTCCAGGTATATTCTCCCCTCTAAATTCTTGTGATCCTTTTTTCATTCATTCTTCCGCTAATCTATCTGCAATCATGTTTGCTTCCCTATAAATATGCTTAATTTCACCTTTTATTTCTCTTAGAATGCTTCTAATGTTATCAATCTCTTCTTCAAATTGCCATAAATATATCTTTCCCTGTACTAGGTCCACTAGTATTTTTGAATCCACCTGTGCTTGAACCTTTTGGTAATTATCAGATTTACAAATTTGCAACCCCTTTTGTAGGGCTATAATTTCTGCTTGCAAGGCAGAAGATGCTATATCTCTTGATGTGAACGCTTTCAGTACCTCTCCTTCCGCATTTCTTATTAAACCTCCTCTACCAACTTCTCCCATTTCTCTTTTAAAGCTTCCATCAGTATTTAGTGTTAGACTGCCCTGCTCATGTTTATTCCAGTTAACTATTTTCATAATTGGCATTTTTCTTGCTATTGTTGCGAGGTGCCATTCTTTTATTCTATCTTCCTCTTTTTTCATGTTTTCCACTTTTATTGGATTACAAGCCGTAATAAAAGCACTCTCTTTTTTTATTTCTTCCAAAATGACATTATGTTCCATTTTTATATTATCATATCTACTTCTGTTTCTAACTTTCCATATGCATCATAGCACTATATGCGGAATATAACTTCTAATCCATTTTAAGATATTATTCTTTGTTTGTTTTTCTGACCAGTTTTCTAGCCTATTTCTTAAATTAACTGTACTTCTTTCAATATTAGCTTCAATTTCTAGTTTATTCCACACTTTTATAGCTATTTTACCCTTAGAAAATAGGTGATCTGAGCTCTCTATATCTTGATGGCAACATTCACATCTTGATGCTAGTTTTATGCCCTTTTTCTGAATGTTCGCATCTAGGGGAACAATGTTTGACATGATTTTCCATGATAAAACATTAACTTTTTGAGGCAAATCTTTTTTCCAGAGTAATTTAAATTGTAAGGGTTTTTTGCTTCTTACTAGCTCCTTGGCACTTTTTAATGTGAAGTTTCCGTTTGGATTTAAAGTCCATTTCCACCCACTTTTCGTTAGTATTGTATGCTTTTCCACGCTGCTTTGTTGTTCGCGCATCATTTTCCAGCTTCTAGACGCTTTTTTTATATTTTTAAAAGCATTGTTTCCTAACCCATATTTAGCTTTTACAAATGCCGTCCAGATGTTTTTATCTGATTTTATGCCCCACCAATTCTTACATGCCCACGCTTTGGATATATCTTTTAGGCTGATCAAGCCTAAACCTCCCTCCTCTTTTGGGTAACATAAATCTCTCCATTTTTTCCAGTGCAGCTTATTCTTCCCTTCTCTTTTACCCCATAAAAATTAGTCATTTCTCTTTCTAGTTTTTTAATGATTATATTTGGGGGTTGTGCCGTCATTAGTATATGTATTAATGAACTATGTAGCACATGAGTAATTAGTGTGATTCTTCCTGCCATATTTAATAAGTTTTCTTTCTAGCCGGCAATTTTATTCTTTATTTTATCCAGTAAAAATGTAAAATATTCCTCTTTTACTCTTCCTTCATAAATTGGGCATCCCAAATACATTAATGCTCATTTACACTGTGCAAAACCTGTGACCCTTTTAATTTTGAGGGCAATGTTTTCTGGTGTTTTGGCTGCTATCAGAAATTGACATTTATTCTTATTAAGCTTTGACCTGTTTCTTCTTCTAGTATTTGTATAAGCTCCATCAAGTTTTCCATTGATTTGCTGCTGGCATTTGTAAATATGATCACGTCATCAGCGTATGCCAAGCAGCATATTAATGGCGTATCTTTGGGCTGTTTGTAGGCTAAGATGTTACCATTTCTAACTTTCTCTTTTAAGTTTACTATAAAAAGATCTAAATAAATATTAAACAAAGAAGAGGACAATGGGTCCCCTTGCCTGAGACCTCTGGTTGGTTTAAATTCTTCACCTGCCTGGCCATTTATAAGAATTTTAATCCAAGCACTAGATATACATCTATATATAATATCTATCCAAAATTCTGAAAACTCCATTTTTCTAATTATATAGCAAAGTATATTCCATTCTACTTTATCAAATGCCTTAGCTAAATCTAGTTTCATGATTACATTATGACCCCTGACCTTAGTCCCTATATCTCTTATCATTTCCGATGTAAAATTAATGTTTTCAGTTATTAGCCTATTTTTAACAAAACCTGCTTGTTCCGGCTCTATTATGTTCGGTAATATTTTGCTCAATCGTTCCTGTAACAATTTGGCTAATATTTTATATATGGTATTACATAAACTGATTGGCCTATAATCTTCTCCTTTTTGAGGATTTGTTTTCTTAGGTATCAAAACTATGTATGAGCTGGACCATGTTTTTGAGATTTCCACACCCGGGAATATCCAGTTGATGGCTTCTAGGACATCTTTTTTGATTATATTCCAGCTTCGCTGGAAAAATGCATTATTCCAGCCGTCTGGTCCTGCAGCACTATCTTTATTTGCATTAAAAACTGCATTCTTCACTTCTTCTTCCGTAGGAAATTCTGCTAGCATTTTGTTGTCTTCTTGCGTGACTTTTCTTTTAATTTTCTCCATTAGTGTAAAGTTTCTATTTGTATTTATCCCGCTTAAATGTTTTTTAAAAAATTCTTCTAATTCAATTTTAATATCTTCCTCCTTTTCAACCCACTCTCCGTTAGCTCTTTTAAGACCTTTTATTCCTAATCTTTACGACTTAATTTTTACCATTGTATAGAAAAATTTCATATTTTTATCTCCATCCTTCAACCATTTAACTTTCGCTTTCTGTTTCCAGTAAATTTCTTCCATGTGCATTCTTAGTTTTAATTCAGCTTTAGCTTTATTAACTTCTGTTCTGGTTTTTTTATTTTGTATATTTTCATATTCTTTCTCTGTTGTTATGGCTTTCTGCTCTGCCTCTTGAATTTTCATAGCCACATTGCCAAACACTTCTTTATTCCATTTATTAAGAGCAGATCGTAATGCTCTCAGTTTTTGACCCAATCTCTGCATGGGGTTACCCGGAATCAGTTTTTCCCATGTATTTTTAACTATAGACTCAAAATCCTTGTGTAAGCCCCACATATTTTGGTATATGAAGGCCTTCTGGCTTACCTTTTTTTTCGAAGACTTACCAGGAGCGGGCTGTGATCTGAACAAGTTTTGCTTAAATGCTGTACTTTAACTTCCCCCATAACATCTAACCATTTTGTATTAAGTAACACTCGATCAAGTCTAGACCAGATCATTTTCTTATTCTTCTAGTTATTACACCAAGTGTAATTTGTATCTAGGTATTCAACCTCCATTAAACTTGCATTTGCAATAGCCTCATTGAATTGAGTCATTGCTACCGGATTTGGTGTCCTGCCTCCCTTCTTTTCCGATGGGCTTCTAATTGTGTTGAAATCTCCTCCTATAATCCATGGGGATTTCGTGAGTGCTATTTTTCCCATTTCATGCCAGAGCATTTTCCTTTTTTCTTTTACATTACTTGCATAAACCACTGAAAAAATAATCTCTGGTTGCTTAGCCATTTTAAAGTTTATTATTTGATCATTTTCTAATAAAATTTCAATGTCTATGGGGCTATTCCACATAATCCATAATTTACTATTGTGATTCGAGAAGGCATTTTGCATGCCTATCCTCATCCTGTATTTCTCTATCTGATCTTTAGTTACCATTGGTTCAGCTAAAATTACTATTTTTAATTTATATATTTTAATTAAATTTCTAATTCTGTTTATTGTAGGAGCTTTCGCTACTCCTCTTATATTCCAATATAAACTGTTCATAATAAAGTGTACTTGGCTTGCGCTCTAGTAGTACATTTCGATTCATATTTCGAGTTAGTATATTTTTTGTGTTTCTTGTAGCCTTACTAGTACTTGGTGGGGCTTGCTCTATCTTCATTATTTTATTTATCTTTTCCAAGCTCATATTTAATTTCATGATTTCTTCTAATGCTTTTTCCTGTCTTTTGGTGCATGGCTGATTTTCTGCTTTTTAAGCTATAAATCATCCTTTGGTGCTTTCAGAACTAAATTGTATTCTTCATCGGTGCTGCTGGACAGTGGCCAGCTTTTAGCTTCTATTTCCTCTTCAGAAAGCAAGTCATCCTCATCCCAATCATACTGGTCTATATGTTTTGGTAACTGTTTTTTCTTCCTTTTAAGTATTGTTTTTTTTCCTCCCAAGCCTTTCTACTCCTTCCACCTCCCTTGGTATTTTATCTAGCCATTTTCTGATCTCCTCCATATTGTTGTTATTATCTCTCAGCTCTATCCTTCTCTCCTCTCTTCCTAGCTCTTCCCTATTCCTCAATTCATCTCTATCCTTATTCTTTATTTTTTCTTTTTCTCTCCCCTCGACAGATTTCTCATTTGCCCGTTCTCCCTCTTTCTCCTCTTGTTCTGGCTTTTTTCCTTCCTCACGGCTCTCCTCTACCTCGCCCTTCCTGTCATCTTTTCTTACCCATTCCTTCACCTGGATTTTCCTCATGTTTGTTAGCATGCAAGCCTCCTCTGCATGACCCATTTTAAAGCAATTTAAACAATACATTGGCATGTTTTCTAGAACTATATACTGCCAGAAGCCCTACTCTAAATCATTGCCAACCCATATTTTTTTTGGAGGAGACTTTTTGCAGTTAACCTCGATAAGAATTCTAGCTGCACTTGGTCTTGTCATATAAGCCGTGGCCTCATCAATCAGCCACGGTTTACCCACGCATAATGCTATAGAATAAAGAAAATGTTTGCTAAATAGATGTAATGGAAGCTTAGGCAGTGTGAACCAAACCAGGGCATTTGCAGGCTCCACGGATGGTGAGAAATCGGGCGACCATTTGAGGATGCGCATGGGATATCCAGCCACGCTCCACTACCCTTTAATCCATAACCTCAGGAAGTCGTCTTCTTCCTTGAGTTGAAAAATGACGTGCTTCCCGTCGTATATGGCTATTTTAACAACTTGCCGTAGCTTTAGTGAAGCGATAAAAGCATAAATTTCTTCATAACTCGGCTTGCCATGGGAGAACTTCCCGATTAATGTAAACTTGAAAGGTTCCGCAAGCTTTTGGAACTCTTCTTCGGTAAGTAACACGGCAGGAGACTCCTCTTTAGCGTCAAAATTTGGGAACAGAATAGCGGTACCCTTGGCGATTGAACTGAGTGATTTTTTGTTGAACAAAAGATCCGAATCATCCATCTATTTCTTAAACTTGAGCTCAAATCGCATCAAATCGCACCAAAATCGCACCCGAAATCGCAATCGCAATCGCAATCGAGAGAGAGATGGAGAGGTTATCTATTTGTCTCTTTAAACCATTTGTTGTTTCATTAATGGCCCTGTTAAGCTACTTAGACATCAATTATTGTTCTACTTTTTTCAGAGGATATGAAGAATCTAGATGCAATGAGTTTGTAAAAATTATATAAACTTTTTTTCATAATATCTAAAATGTCTCATGATTTGCAGATCTTTAATATTTTTAGTGTATATTAAAGTCTATCGTATTTATGATTATAAATATTATTTTAGATAGGAAAATCAAATTGCAATCAATATTATTGAAAATTTGTTATGATAGAAAGATTAAGATAATACATAGATGAGTCTTCAGAATTAAATTCTTACATTACAACAAAATACATATGATAATGTATATGATAAAATTTAAAGTTGTACAAATCATAACAATTAGATTGAAAATGATCTTATAATTTTTTTCATTGTATGACTTAATGATCTGTAATATTTTTTATGTTTTAGTTTTATTTTGAAAGATTATGTTACCATATTTTATTTTATAAGTATTGATTATAATTATAAATTAAAGAATTTTTTTTAATGTTATTTAATTTTTTTAATTCATAATTTTAAATTTTCTATATACTAGATATGTATGTATATATTTTGTATTTACATTATGTAGACATGTATATACACAATAATTTCTTTTTATATACGTGTATATATATATATATATATATATATATATATATTCAATATGAGTGTATATACACATTGTATGTCAATTCTATATACATTATGTAGATATGTATGTATTTTGTATATTGTAATACATAATAATTATATTATGTTTATATATAGATACACATAGCAATTAACACATCTATGTTATGTGTAATATATTGATATAATGCTGCCACCATGCTCAGTACTTGCCACCTGCACACATTGTCCAGGGGACATGGCCCACAAGAGTCCAGGGTCTAGGGCCTGGGCCCTTGTGAGGTGGACCAGGTGCCATGGCCTGGCCCTAACGAGGACATTCCTAGCTCTTCTGGTTCAGACCTAGGCTATTCTGGCTTGGGCACGTGCTGGGCTAGGCAATAACCATTCTCATCATAATTGTTGGCAAAGATTTCATGAGAACTATCTAGAGTATCTTAATTTCTTTTTTCTTTGAAGTTTGAGGTGATGAATATATATAATATTCATTAGATTTATGGCACAATTTTAATTTTTGTATTTTTTTCCACTTGTATCGAGTCTAGGTAGTGTAGTGCTTATATTGATGGGATGCTACAAACACTTTTACTTTTGTTATTTAAAAAATAACATCATGTGTCTTGGGGCAGTCTCCAACATGTTAGCTGAAATGATGGTGGTGACGGCGCCATTATCACTTTTATTTCCCCCACTTTGATATCATGTTCAATAATATAAATATATGCATTTAGGTACCTCATTCCTAATGAAACCAACCCTGTAAAATAGACCAAGTACAAGGCCACATAGAAGAAGAAAAAATGATGAAAATTTATCTTCGAGAGCTTGTTAGATTTATAAGTTAGAAAGCATGTTGTGATTGAATTAGATCAAGGTCATTGAAGATTGTATTATTTTGTATGGCACATGTTTTTTTTTGTTTCGCAAGATAAAAATACTATTTGTCTGGGCATGTACTATTTTGATTTTCACCGGGAATCTTTTTTTATTTTCTATTTGACAATTAGTTTTCGTAAAGTCTGAAGCCTGTGCACTTTGTTAATGATACTAGGTTTCTACTTACCATGTAGAGTTGGGTGTTCTCGCGGTGCAATACTAGGCCTCATGTGCTAGCTTTTGTGGTGTGCTGATCTTTCTTTTCAGAGTCATGTGGTGCATGACAAGCACTACATATGTACATAAACTGAGTAGATAAGTATAAATATATTTGGTATATACATACATATATGCTGAGTGTTTACATAGGTATATACCAAGTATGTACATAAGTGGGTGCATATATTTTTTTGTAGTCATGTATATATTGTCATACAGACACTCCCATTCACACACACGCACACACACACACACACACACAGACACACGTTTGAATATATAATTGCTCGGGCTAGTCGTGTCATCATCGTGCATTGCTTGCTGATGCAAGTCATAAAAGTTATGGATATATGACCTTTTCCAAAGATGTTGCATGAAGATATTTCTTATCCATGCCAGCTAAGCAGACAGTGGTTGGTCTTAAATCTCTTAGTAATTGTGTAGATATGCAATTATTACATGGTACAAAGAGTATGTATGAGGAAATAAGTTTTATTGCTGTAGGTTCTGCAATGATTTGTTATAATTGTACATGGTCTTAGAATGATGATGATGATGCTCATGTAGTGTCGTGTAATTTTATTACATCACAAAAATGAATTCAATCGGAAGGAAAAATGTATCATTACCTAATTTTTACAAGCCGTGAGTGCCAGGAGAAATATCAGGTCCTGTTTGGGGAGAAGCAGCTCGCCACCTCGTCAAAAACTCGTTCAATCTCAAAATGAGTGGTTGGCAAGGAAGTTCATTAGTCGAACATCATCGCCTACCCCACTTTTATTATCAGCAGCAGCAGTAATGGTAGCAGTTAGAGTAGCAGCTAGAGTAGCAGCGGTGGTGGCAGTAGTAGTAGTAGTGGTAGGAGCAATAACAATGGCGGTAGCGGCAATAGCAGTGGTGGCAACAGCAACGGAAATAATTGTGGCGGCATCGGAGGTAGCCACGGCAGTAGCAGCAGCAACAGTAATAACTGCAGTTGTGGAACTGCATTGGCAGCAGCATCGGCAACAGTAGCCATAGTGCTGGCAGCGGCAACAACAGTGCCAGATAGATAGACATATAGATAAACATATAGATAGATTGATAAATAGATAGAAGACAAAATGATTTATAAATAGATAGTTAGATAAATAGATTGACAAATAGATAGATAAAATGATAGACACATATCTAGATAGACATATAGATATATAGTTAAATATAAAGATTGACAAAGAGATAGATAGATAAATATAAAGATAGACAAAGAGATAGATAGATACACATATACATAGATAGATAGTTAAATAGATATACATATAAGCATGCACAGATATAGATAAATAGATATATAGAAAAAATTATAGATAGATAGAAAGATATATAAATAAATAGGATAATAAACAAATATGCAGATAAGTAGATAGGCAGATAAATAGATAGACAGACAGAAAGATAGATAGATAGATATATATATATATATATATATATATATAGTTAGATAGACAAATATACAAATAGATAGAAAGACAGATAGATAGGCAGACAGATACATAGATAAATAGATAGATAGATAGACAGATATAAAGATAGACACATAAAAAGATAAACAGTTAGATAAATAAATAGATAGACTAATAGACATATAGATAGATGGACGGATAGATAGATAGATAGATGGGCGGATAGATAGATAAACATATAGATATATAAAAAGATAGCTAGATAGATTAATTGATAGATAGATAGATAAATAGATAGATAGATAGATAGATAAAAAAATAAATAGATAGAATTGTAGACAAATAGAATTAAAGATAGACAGATAGACAGATAGACAAATAGACATATAGACAATTATACAGATAGAATGATACATACATATATATATATATATATATATATATATATATATTTATATATAGAAAGATAGATAAATTTATAAATACACAGATAGATAGATAGATAAATAAATAGATTGACATATCAATAGATAGACAAATAGACAAAAATACAGATATACAGATAGGAAAATAAACAAATAGATAGATATTCAAATAGACAGATAGACAAATATACATATAGACATATAGATAGATAGATATAAATATAGACATTTAGAGATATATACATTTTGAAAGGTCGAAAGATAGATAGTTAAACAGATTGATAGATTGACGTATAGACACATAGACATATAGACTTATATACATATTTACAGATAGGTAGAAAGTCTAAAAGATAGATAGATAGACAGTTAGACATATATACATATAGATAAATCGACATGCAGCCACATAGACACATAGACAAATAGATAGACGGATAAATAGATAGATAGATATACAGATAAATCTAAAGACTAAATAGACAGATACGTAGATACACAAATAGACTGATATAGATAGATAGATAGATAGATAGATAGATAGGCAGATAAACAGATAGATAGATAGATAGATAGGTAGATAGATAGATTCATAGATAGAAAGTTATATAGAAAGATAGATTGGTAGATATGCAAATATGCAGATAGATATATATATATAGATATGCAGATAGATAGATAGATAGATAAATAGATAGATAGATATATTGATACACAGATAGACAAATAGACAGATAGATAGATAGATAGACACACAGATAGAGAGAGATAGAGAGATATATAAATAGATAGACAGAAAAATAGATAGACATATAGACAGATTGACATATAGATAAATAAAAAGATAGATAGAAAGATATATAGATAAATAAATAGATAGATAGCTAGACAAATAGATAGATAGATAGACATATAGATAGATAGATATATATGCAGATAGGCACATAGACACATAGATAGATAGATAGATAGATAGACAAATATAAAGATTGACAAATAGAAATATAGATATATAGATAGATACACAAAAAGATTAATAAATAGATAAATAGATAGATATTTGACATATAGCTAGACAGAAAGATAGACACATATCGAGATAGGCAAATAGATAGATAGATAAGTAGAAAGATAGCCAGATATATATATAGACAGACATATAAACAGATAAATAGATAAATCGATAGATAGATAGTAGTTAGTTAGACAAATTTACATATTGACATATACATATATAGATAGGTAGACATATAGGAAGATTTATAAATAGACATATATATAGATAGAAAAATAGGCAGATAAGAAAATATGCAAATAGGTAGATAGGCAGATAGAATGCTAGATAGACAAACTGATAGACATACAGATAGATATATAGATAAATGGATAGAAAGATAGATAGATAAATAAATATAAAGATAGATAGATAAAAAGATAGTTAGACAAATAGACAAATAGATAGACAAATAGACAGATAAATAGATAGTCTGGTAGATAGATATATAGATAGACAGATAGACATATAGATAGATGGACGGATTGATAGTCTGATTGACAGATAGATCGATAAAGAGATAAAAAGATAGACACATAGATAGACTTACAGATAGATAGACAAGTAGACAAATAGAGAAATAGATGGATAAAAAAATAGAAAGATCGACAGATAAAATCATTTAATATCTTATTCAAATTCAATATTTTACATAATTGAAACAAAAAAATAATATACTTTTATTTTTATTCATCAATGTATCTACCGACATTGCATAAAATTTAATATATCCATTCATTGATGTTGCTTTTTCTCCCTCAACTCCTCTGATCATCATTTTTCTACTGTAACAAAGCTGTGCAAGTCACGACACGTAATGTCTAGTGAAAAATCCCATCACTTATAGAAGCTTTGTATGAGGAACAATGCAGCATCATATATTTAAGAAAATTAAACCACTCAGTCAAAAAAAAGTTATGTTTTGATACATATATAATTTTGCAGTATATATGAAAATATATACTAGCAATTCACTCGTACATATATTACTACAGTATATGTACATATAAACAGCAGTATTAAGTGTACATATAAATTGAGTCAAATATACTTAGTAAATACGTACATAAAATACTACAGTATTAAATGTACGTATATACCGACTTTATTAGTACGTATATATCTCAATAGGTGCTGTTGTTGCTGCTCTTGCTGATGCTCCTACCGCTGCTACCATTGCCACTATCACTGCCAATACCACTACTGCTGTTGTAGCTGCTGCCGCCGCCATCACTACCGAAGCCACGGCCGCTAGCCGCCCCAGCGGCTACTGCCACCGCGGGAGCTTCAGATACATCCCAATGTGGCTGCTGCGGGTGCTGCCACCGTAGCTACCACCGCCACCACCGCTGCTCCTAGTGCTGCCACTGCTTCTTGTGTAGCTACTACTGCCATTGCTGTAGCTGCTTCTAGTGCTACCGCTG
The DNA here is from genome assembly GCA_029783825.1 of Sapria himalayana. Taxonomy (NCBI): domain Eukaryota; kingdom Viridiplantae; phylum Streptophyta; class Magnoliopsida; order Malpighiales; family Rafflesiaceae; genus Sapria; species Sapria himalayana. The sequence goes on from JAREIK010001916.1 coordinate 884,812, forward strand.
CCTTCGCTGCCTCTGCTGCCTCCATTGCCTCTGTTGCCTCTACTGCAGCTGCTGGTGCCGCGGCTACGACTGCAGCTGCTATCCCCCCACCCCCCCCTATCAATGACGCTGCAGGTGCTGCTGCTACCACTGCGACTATAGCCACTTCTTGCGCCATTACCGCCTCTGCCGTCACTACCGGTGCTGGCGCCACTCTTTTCGCCGTTACCACGGCTACCTCTAATGATAATAGGCTTTTACAAACCTATAATAGGCTAAAAATAAACCCAAAAATTTTTGACAAACACAAACATATTCACAAATATATAAAAATAGTTATTATAGACATGAACAAACAAAAATTACAAATGGATGTAATACAGTTTTAAAAAAAAATTAAATTAAATAATTTAATATTTTAAAAATAAATTTACTAAAAATAGAAAATATTAAAGACAATTTTAAATTAAAAAAAATTCATTAAATAATTTATTCTAATACAATATTTAAAATAACAAAAACAAAAAAATTAATAAAAATTATATTACATCTTATTAATCAAAGTATCTACCGGATGTGCATAGAGTATAATCTATCAATACATTGATGTTACTTTCTCTCTCACTGCTCCTCCGATCACCAACCTTCTGCTGCGAAAATACTGTCCGAGTCACGGTACTTCATGTTTGTTGAAATATGTGTTCATTTATACAAGCTTAGTATGGAAAACAATGTGGTACCATATCTGTAAGAAATTTGAACTACCATATCAAATCAAAATAAATAAAAAATAACTATATTTTGATAAATATATATTGCTGCAGTAAATATGTACATATATACTAGCATTTCACTCATACAGTTATTACTACAATATATGTACATATAAACTGTAGTATTATGCGTACATATATACTGAGTACATATATATACTCAGTATATATGTACGTAAAATAGTGTAGTATTATATGTATGTATATACTAACTATATACGTATGTATATACTGCATATGTTGTCGTTGCTGCTGCTCCCGCTACCGTTGGTGCTCCTGCTACCACTACTACTCTCGCTATTGCTGCTACTCCTGCCCCTATTGCTACTGTCGTGGCCGCTACCACTACACTGTCGCTGCCGATGCCGCTACCACTATCGATGCTCCAGCTACAACTAATACTGCCGTTGCTGGTGCTACAGCTGCTACTGCCACAATTGCTTGTGCAGCCACCACCGCTACTACCACCGCCTACGCTGCTACCAACGTAGAAGTGGCTACAGTGGCTGCCACTGATATTGCTGCTGCTGCTGCCGCTATTGCCTCTTATGCCACAGCTGCCACTTCTGCCGTAGCTACTGTAGTTGCCACTGATGTCGCCTTAGCCATTGCTGCCGGTGCAGCAGTTGCTGCTGCCACTACCTCTTCCGCTACCGCCACAGCCGTCGCTATCGTCTATGTCGCTGCCACCACAGCCGTCTCTACCACTGGTGCCCTTGCTGATTATGGGCTTTTACATACCTATAATAGGCTAAAACTCTACCCAAAAAATTAAGAGACACAAAAACATATTCACAGATGTATAAAAACAAATATTATAAAAATCAACAAACACAAATTATAGTTTATTCTCATACAGCTTCACCAAAAATCCAAAAGATGTCCAACAATTATGTTTAGAGATAAAGAGAGTCCAAAAATATAATGTTTTTAGAAAAATAAAGATAAGATAAGCTAGCCCTCTTTTTTATAAAGTTGAAATTGGTAAATATGGGACCCATACATTAGAAGGACCGTGGAAATGTCAGAATGCTTTGAATCAGGATTTTTCTTTTCTTTCACATAATGTGTCCTACAAAGATTCATAATATGGTTAAACAAAAAGGCAAAGAACAAAATCAGAATAAAAAAAGTGATACTTGCAACAAAATAGCATAATTATTTACTACACATAGACAAAAATAAATAATAGTTCATAAATAATTTTCATCCTCATCATCCTCATAATTTGTAGGGAATGCTAGCCTTTCCTGCGAGAATTCACAGCTGAATCTTAGAATGCTATCTGATGTGCCAATGCCTCTAACTTTGACTCCATATAGGACATTTACTGTTGCATTGCTTTTTTAATTTCTTTAATTTCTTGCATTTCTTCGATCAAATTAGTTATCTACTCATCCTTCTTTTTTAGTTTGGTCTCCATATCTACAATACGTTCATTTGTTTCCTATGCTTGTTGTTCGACCACCTCATCCACCATTGCCGAGATGTTGAATTAGAAGTGTGACTGCTACAACAAAATGTCACTCTGATTCCGTACACTCGCTGCTTCTTTCGACCTCATATTGTCTCCAAATAAATTGGATCATAGTCAATTGGTTGAGGATTCATAGAACCCTCAACTTGTTGATGAGCAACTATCACACGTTCCTCCATTAGGTCCTAAGATAAAATGGAGATAAAAACTATTCTAGATTTACAAAAAATAAAATAAAAATTTTGCATTCGAAATAATTTTCATAATGTACTGTAGTTTTATAAAGTCTAATTAATATAACAATATCTTACGGAAATCATCTGAGACTTGTTGTCAACATACTGACCATCCACTATCTTCACATGCATCTTCTAGAAAATCTCATAGAAATTTTGATCTCGATCTAATTCTCCAGCCTAGAATATATTTTTATTAATTCATAAAAAAATAAATGATAAAAAAATTTAACAAAATTATTAAAACCATGCAGAGATTATATTTATTGGACTATTAGAACAACCACAAAATATAGATATATTTAGAATTTTAAATTTGTACCAAATCTAGAGCGTGCTAGATGCTCGAATTTGAACCTCCTATGTGTCGATAGATTTCTATACCTAGTCCAGCAACCTCACTTCGTAGATTTTTTCTAGCAATATCTGACTTTTTTTTCACATCTTACTCCTCTCAATAATTAAGCCACTCGAGCCAGTCTTTCTCGGATATAAAATCAAGCCTCTCTTTAATTTTCTTTAATTTATGAACAAAATTAGAATACAGTTGAGCTATTTTGATCTTTCATAATGACTTTATCTTTTTATCAAATTTGGGTGACCATGTGGACTGATTCAATAAAAAAATGACAAAAGAATTTATATTAAAAACAAGAACATAATTATTTACAACTTGAATAATAATTAACATAAAAGGTAAGTAAATAGATAATTATTTTTTAATTCTTTTGTTTTGTTATTTTTACCTGAAAGTCATTAAAATATGACTCCTTTGTCGATTGAGAAACTTTCTACCAAAAGAAAGCTCTTGCATCATCCATTTTCTTGAAATCCTGTGTAATAATAATCGAACACTTGTGAGATGGAATAAAACTATACAAATAAATAAATAACATAGAAAACAAGCAAATCATAAAAATAATGAAAACCACTGACAGTAACATCATAAATTTTTTTTCAAATCATTTTTACATTTTTCTTTTACCTCTCATCCACAATATCAATTTCTAACTTTGCATTGACTTCAGAGGAAGACCTAGTATTTGATTATGTCGTTGGTATTGTAAATGAGCGAACAATCAGTGTAAATTGTGTTGTAGAAGATTTAGATGGATCAAAAGTGTGAGTAGAAAGCACAATCGGTGGTGGGTTTACATCTGATAAAGATGTTAGTAGAGGTCTCAATGATGGTGATGGTGATAGAAATGGCGATGGTGATTATGATGTTGAAATTAGGATATGGTGGCTATGAGCTAGTACTGATTCTACAACATTATATAACATACTTGTTGAATTTGGTTCATTTCTATGTCCACGTCCATCTCCATCACGACCACGTCCTTTAGGTGCCATCTGCTATACAAAATAAAACAAAGAACAAGAAATAGAAAAATGATGAACAAGCATGCATTTTCGAATAAAACACACCGATAGATTTCAATAAAATATAAAACGCCTTTGATAGTTTAAATTTATAATAAAATTATAACAATTTAATTATCGGCATCACTGTCATCCTCTAATGGATCTTCTGATATTTTGTCTAATTCCAATAGAGTTCAAACTCATCTTCACATAGAAATTGATCATCTTCAATTTCTATTGTGCCACCATTTGAGGCACATAAATTTTTTGAATCTTCATCTACATTCAAAGGCTCAATATTATTTATGTCATCTTCCTGGAATGCTGGTGCAATTTCTACGTCTTCACTTCTCTTTTGTGATGGTGATACTTCAAATTTTGATCGTGATTTGATCTTGCAAATCGCCCACCAATCTATCTTTTCACGAGATAAACTCGAATATGTACAATAATATACTTGAGCTACTTGAAATGACATAATAAATGGCTCTTTTTGATTATATCTGCGTTAATGGTTAACAACCACTAGCTTATAATCCGAATGAATCTTTGTGCTCACATTTGGTGTAGGATCAAACCACGCACACATAAATAATACAATCCTATTATTTTCGAGTCCAGGATACTCCAACTCAATCACCTCTTTGAGTCAACCATAATAATCAATCTCAACTACACTATACTTGTGTCTTTATAGCATACACCACTATTCATTGTTATTTTAGAAGAACCATGCCCGATTGTGTAAAATTTATATCCATTAACAAATACCCAGGATAGGTTGTCATATATCGATACGGGCCTTTACTTAGATTCTGAATAAAAATATTTGAATCACCATTTGAAGGATCAATTACCTGTGACATTAATTAAATAAATTGATATTAATAAATATAAGATAAAAATAAATTAAATAATTCAAAATTTAAAACTTAATAATTCTCACATAATTTTTGAACCAATTTGCAAATTCAGTTTCTAGCATTAAATGGACATCATTCCTGGAAAATGATGGTTGCCTATATTTTAACTGCTTAACATAAATACTGCTCAAATATAAAAAGAAAAAAAAATTTATATCAATTTTTAATAATTCATATTAAAGATAAAATTAAACTATGATCTAGCCTACAACCATTTTGTGTTTACATACTCAATGTATGGTGCAACCTGCTCATAATTAAGTAAAACGTAGCTCGTGGTTGTTTTGTATTCTTTATCTGTCATACATCTTTTCATTGCTCTTCGAAATGCTCTTCCAGGGTGCTTGAAGATAGATAGTTTGTCCACAGAATCATTTTCTACCATCACATAACTTTCATAATTCCACGACACATTTCTATTCTTTGTATTGACATGATAATCAAAATAATAAGAACAAAATGATGATGCTTCTTCTACTAAATATGCATTGCAAATTGAACCTTCAACATTTGCCTTGTTTCTAATATTCAATTTCAACTTACGAAGATACCTACAACCACAATGTTAGGGTTCAATTTGATTAAATTAAAATATTACTTAAAGTACGAAATAATAAAGCACAACAAATTATATGTATTTTCCTCTCCAAAGGATACATCCACCTGAATTGCACTGGCCCTACAATCCTTGTTTCATATGCCAAATGGACCAGCAAATTTTTCATTGAGTCAAAAAAACTCGGTGGGAATATCCTTTCTAGCTTATAAATAATAAGTGGAATGTCATTCTCCAACCTCTCCATGTCATCTATTTTGATTGTGGTTGCAGTTAGCTGTTTGAAAAACAAACTTAGTTTTGTAAGGACCTTCCAAATACTTTGTGGAAGTAATTCACGGAATACAATTGGTATTAATCTTTACATAAATACATGATAGTCATGACTTTTCATTCCTAATAACTTAAGATTCTTCATATCCACGCACCTACCCATATTTGACACATATCGATCAGAAAATTTCAAATTTTTAACCCATTCACACAAGATCAGTCTTGCCTTCTTATTAAGTGTGCAAAAGCTTTAGGAAATTTTTCTGTTTTTTCATTCAGTTTCAATTCAGGCCACTGACAGTAATCATTCAGCTCTTGTCTTGATTTTAAAGTGTCTTTTGTTATTCCATCTACATTAAGGACAGTGTTGAAAACACTGTCAAAAACATTTTTTTTTTCATTATGCAATACATCTAAGTTATGATGAATTAAAATGGACTTCCAATAGGACAAGTCTCAAAATATAATACGTTTCTTCCATCCAAATAATTTGCCTATTTGTCCATTACTTCCAGTAGTATCATTTTTAGTTACCTTCTTCAAACCCAAACTAGGAATTTTTGTAATAATATCATCTCCTAAATGAACAGCTGGTGCAACTGTCATCACAGTTTTATTTCTTTGAAATGCAGTTCTATTTCTTCGAAATGGATGATTCATAGGTAGAAACTTATGATGGTTATCAAACCATGACTGTTTACCAATAAATTTGAGGGTAAATGCATCACAATTTGTCATGGAATATGGGCATGTGAATCGTGCTACATTACTCTAGCCAGATAACATTGAAAATGCAGGAAAGTCACTTACCGTCCACATAAGGGCTGCCTACATAATGAAACTTTGCTTCTTTGAGATATCATATGTATTCACGCCAACTTTTCAAAAATAAATTAACTTTGCAATAAGAGTCTGTAACAAAATATCCAGCATGTCTTTCGGATTTTTTGGCACTGGAACCAATATTGACAATAACATATATTTATCCTTTATACACAACCACAGAGGTAAGTTATAAGGCGTCACTACCAAGCAGGTGAATCTGATGGATGGAGCATTACCCCTTCTTCAACCTAATGCTTGGAATGCCACCTCATATCATTTGTTGTAGTATTTGATGCATATAGTCTCTGTACTCGAGGAATTAATAGAAAATAATATATCTTATTAAAGACAACCTTCAATTTTTTTCGTGCTTCTACAGCACGAGGTGCCTTTTTAAATCACTATCACCACCCCAATATAACATGCATCCATTTAAACAAAAATCAATTTTTTCCACCGGTAGACCCATTCCCATAGTAACTTCTTAGTGTTGTAAAAGTTGTTAGTGATCAAATTATTATCCGTAATAATCTTCTTCATCAGTTCTGTCACCTAATCAAATAATTTCTCAGACAAATGATTTTCTGACTTAATGCTCATTAGTCGAGCCACAAGTGACAATTACGAATCTGTTTTATAACTAGGCCACAACTCTTTATCTGCAGCTTTAAGCATTTCATAAAATTTCTGAGCTCTAGGAGTAGGTAGTTCATCCACGTAATCCATATTGAATTCAGGACCAGCATCTTCCATTATCATTCTATGGTATATGTTTGATGATTCTTCACCACAAAAAATGATTCAATACCCTCATTTTGGTTAATATTCAGAGCCTTTGTACTTTCCCCATGATAAATCCAAACAAAATAATTTGGCACAAAGCCATATTTTGCCAAATGATATCTTATAGTGTTTGCATAATGAAAAAGGATATTCTGACACTTTCGATGATTACATGGACACTTAATTTTTATCCATCCTTCAATCTCGATTGACTACTACAAAATTGATGAAAGTTTCAAGCCCTGTCAAAAAATTTATATTCAAAAATCTATTAATAACTTTTTTGTACATCCACTGATGATCTGAGCTCATTTTGCCCAATTTTATTTACATAAAATAATGACCAATAATTAAAATATATAAACCATATAATTATTTCAAAATATACAAAGAATAAAATAAAATTACTTACAGATGAATATTTAATATATAAATATCATAAATATAAAGGCAAGTCGTTTGCAAAATCTACATTAATATATAACGTAATCTTTAGCACGATAAAGATTAAAAGGTATCACAGTTATACTAGATAAAGGGTGCAAAGTACAATAATGTACAAGAAATGAAAGCAAATAAAATACATTTAATGTTTGAAGAAGGAAAGGAAGAGAGAGAGAGAGAGAGAGAGAGAGAGATAAGGTGGGAAGAGAGAGGGGTAGAGAAATCGGGAGACGTGGGGAGAGAGAGAGAAAGAGAGGAAGAGAAATGGAGGGAGAGAGAGTGGGAGAGAAAAGGTGAAAGGGATAGAGGGGAGAGAGGGGGGAGGGGGAGAGAGGGAGAGGGAGAGAGATAGAGAGAGAGAGGGAGAGAGAGAGAGGGAGAGAAAGAGAGGGAGAGAGAGAGAGAGAGGGGAGAGGGAGAGGGAGAGAGAGGGAGAGAGAGAGAGGGAGAGAGAGAGAGGGAGAGAGAAGGAGAGAGAGGGGGTGGGGTGGAGAGAGAGAGAGAGAGAGAGAGAACAAGCAAGAAAGAAGAGCCAGAAAAAAATAACACGAGAAAGAGTGTGACACATAAAGAAAAAGAGGAAGAGAAATACAGAAAGAATTATAGAGGGAGAGAGAGACACACAGAGACTGTAGTGTTGTAATTAAGAATTATATAAAAGAAAATATAAGTTCTTCAGTACAAACCTATCAAATAATGCATTTTTTATTATACATAAGTTCATATTTGCTCCTGAGGCCAAAGGGCTAGGATTAGGTAAGAGTACGACACTTATTTGTATTATACCATATATGACCCTGTTCAATGGACACTCTCATGCTATGTGCTTACATATTGTTGATATTATATCTTTACCCATTTTATTTCAATTTGGTGCAACAAAATAGTATTATCCTTTATATAATTATATGTTAGGCTACATATAGTAAATGTAGTTATAAATAGTTACATTAAGTTTAACATATAATTATATATAGATATATGCATACAAGTAGTTATAAGTACATATAAATAAATGTATACAAAGTTATAAACAATTATATAGATTTACATATATGTATACATATATGTTTACATAATTAAAAATAAAGTTATATTTATTTATATAGAGTTTTTATAATAATACAAATATTTATATATAGTTATACATATTTAAATAAATATTATGTTGTATCTTTTTATACATATAATTATAAATATAGTTACATGTGGTTATACATATAGTTACACGTATAGTTAAACTTATATTTATAAATAAATGTATATATATCTTATCATATAATGTCATATATTTATACATATAGTTATATATAGGTATGGAAATGCTAAAATACATTTTTTTACTAATATATAAAAAAGTATATTAAATACATGTTAATTATATATTTAAATATAGTTATGTATAAAGTTTTTATAGTTATACATATAGTAAAATAAAATTATTTATAGTTATATGCTATTATACATATAATATATATAGTTATAAAAATTTATATATCGTTAAACATTTAGTTATATATATATATATATATATTCATTCGAGTAGTTATATTTAGTTATACATAAATATATACAATGTTATTTATATATATAAAATTTAGTTTTATAAAATTTTATAAAATTTAGTTTTATAAAATTTTATAAAATTTAGTTTTATAAAATTTATAAATATATACAATGTTATTTATATATATACATATAATATATATAGTTATACATTTAGCTTTATTTAATTATATAAAATTTTATTTAGTTTTATAGATATTTATATATATACACATATAATTAAACATAATGTTTTATGTTTTAATACATGTCATTATAAATATAGTTACATGTGGTTAAACATTTAGTTACACATATAGTTATATTTATATTTATACATGTAGATATATATATTTATTCATATAATTGTATATATGTATACATATAGATATGTATAAGGTATAGATATAGTAAAATACATTTGTATATACTAATATATACAAATGTATATTAAATATAAGATATAAATTATATATTTAAATATAATTATGTATAAAGTTGTTATAGTTATATATATGATAATAAACAATTATTTATAATAATATGTTATTATACATATAGTATATATAGCTATTAATATTTTTATATATTTAAACATATAGTTATATATAAATATATTCATACAAATAGTTATACACAAATTTATAAAGTTATCAATAAATATATAGATTTACATATATGTATACTTTGTTATAAATATAGTGATATTTAATGTTGTAGAGTGTTATATAATTATACAAATATTTATATATAGTTATACAAATATTTATACATAGTTATACACATATAGTTAAATATAATATTGTATGTAATTATACATGTAATTATAAATATAGTTACATGTGGGTATACATATAGTTACACAAATACTTATAATTCTAAATACTTAAAATAATCAAATCCTACTTGCATTATAATGATAAAGATTTTTGAATCCAGTATTTCTAAAAAGTTACTAGTTGGATGGTTGGTGGCATCATTAAATGGGTGTAAGCCCTGGGGTTTAACCTATCAATTTTCTTTGACGAAGTATATTTTGGTAAACTCTATGAGAATCAAAAATTGATTTTTGATTTCTGGAACTATTATTTTAGATTTAAATTTTTTAAAACTTATGTGAGATAAACAAAGTTGATGCATTTCGGTGCAACAAAAGTGGATAAAAGTTATAATATTATAAGAAAAAATGTTAAGGGGAACCAACATGAAAATAATTATATTTTTTTATAATTTTTAATTTTAATATAACATTTGGGGACCCAAATCCAAATATTTATGATTCGCGTCTTCCAAATTCTTATACTGATAATTACCTTCCTTTTATCATATGGAATGCATATACTCATATATGCATATGAGTATATATAGAAACTCATTATTTCGTAAGAAAAAACAAATGCATATCAAGTTCATAAATACTCTGTATGCATAAACATATGCATTAACTCATTTTTGCATACTGAGTAAGCTGAAACGAGTTTATGCATAATGTCTTTTTTAATATATTGGGATATTTATGAGTATCCGAATATAGGTACTAAAATATAACCCAAATCATAGATATTTTTTTTTTGGATTCCATAACACAATTATCCATTATATATATATGTGTGTGTGTGTGTGTGTGTGTGTGTGTGTAGATTACGGATGAAAATATTAAGTATTATTATTAATATTATTGTAGAAGAATTCATTTTTTTTTTGCAATGTTAGATAAAAGTTAGTGCGGTTTTTGGATGCAACAAATTATAAAGAATAGTACTTTCATTGTTAAAAAAATATATTTAATAAAATTTTAAAATCAAACTAATTTAATAAAATACATCTCAGAGCAATATTCCTACCTTTTAGTGGTATTAAAGCATAATATTAAATTGTTTTTGTTTTTTTATTCTGTAATTTAAGAGATGCAAGCCTAATATTTTTTTCTATTTGAAGATTAGGATGATTACGATTTCTTGTAATGCATGTAATTGATAATAAAAAACTATAAGTCTACTCTAATTTCTTCATCATCTTAAACTTTTTCTCATTCTCGTACTGCTTCTTCTTTATCTTTTTCTACTTCTTCTTCTTGTACTGCTACTACCATAAATTAGTATCTACTTTCAAATGAGAATGCTCATTTATAGATGAGATAATATTTTTCTATGCTTTATCTTTAACATGGTCTATAGTATATTCCATTATACTTTCTCATTAATAAAAAATAAAAATATATATTATAGTTCAATTGAGAAAGCTTACTAATAGATGAGTATCTAATTGAAAATAGAGTATAAAGGGTAGATTAATTACCAATTGTGCACGATTAATAATAGATGACTATCAACTTGCAACATATAGGAATCCATTTGTTAGAACATTTGTTTGAGTGGTTGATTTGCTATTGTTGACAACTTCCTTGATTTGATAGAGCATAGTGATATATGTATCTCACACATCAACCATGAAACAACATCAATATAGATTTTTTTACAAGGTAAATGGTCTTGAGGTTGGTAATATATGTTCTACAAATCATCTCTATTGGAGAAACTATCTTGAAAGACTAACAATGGTCTCCTTTAATGATAATATTTTCTCTATGACAAGATTAATCAATCAAAAAGTTTGGTTACCTAACAACAATAAATCAATAGAGCAAGCAAAGACATGAATATTCAATTGATATGCCATCCAATCTCAAAAGGTTATCAAAAGATAACCATCAATGGGTTCAAACCTATTTGAAAAATATTATAGCTCAAATACCAAACCAGTTAATTAAATATGATAATTTTGAATTAAATCACAAAATTATTTTTCATTTTCCCAAACTATATATAATATTGAATTAATAAATAGAAAAAATATATATAAATATTCACATTTTTTTATTACACACACTCACATACACACTACAAAAATTATGAATAGATTTACCAAAATGGTTTTTCTAGATTTTTCAAAAATGATGTTAAATTCATAGCACATAGTAATTTTAATAATGAAAAACTTAATAAACACATATACACACTTCCATAAAATAAATGAACAAAACAAAAAACTTACACTTTCAAAAATACACTCCTAAAAACTTACCATAAATAACACAAATTATGATCATACACACTCTCATTTTATCAACCATAAAATAGCAAAATATTGATTAAAACAATTTGTTTTTGAATAATTATTCAAAAAAAAATTTTTAGAATAATTATTAGAATCATCTTTTTGTGCTCTTCATGCAATATAGATAATAAATCAAGAACATATGCATTTTTTTTGTGCTCCTCACTCAAGAATACCCGTGAACAAAAACATTAGCAATGGGCCATGAATAATTGAAGTTTTAAATAGAAATATTTATAACCAAAACAAAAAAAAAGATACCAGCAAACTATAGCATCAAAATCAACCAAATCATGATAAAGTAGTTCATCCACTTAATACCAACATGCCCAAACAATGCATAACAATTTTTTCATTTCAATTCTATGGTAATAAAAAAATTATAGATATAATTATGTTTAAATAGTTTATGTATACTTTTTTTATAGTTATATATATATATATATAGTTATGTTTAAACACACTTATTTTAAGCAAACATATATTTATGTATACTATTTTTGTATGCAGTATGTAGTTATTTATATTGAAAATTTTTTTAATTCGGCTTACCTACTGTGCACCATCAAAATTCATATAATGACAATGCATTATATCACATTTGCATGGAATATGTATACGATTAAGTATATATACACAATCCAAGAACACAATGGTGAATAAAAAAAAAATTTCGGAAACAATAAAACTTAAGCTTAATCAAGTTAATCGATGAAGAATAAATATATAAAACGTACCTCGAATCAAATAAAAATAAAAAACATAAACCTCGAAATTGAATATATGTTGTAGCATCGGTGTCGAGGGATGGATGGCTTTCAGTAGAGGTTCGCGTCAATTAAGCATCTGTGTAGAAGAAGATAATCTGTGTCGAAGAAGATAATCAATTTTTTTATTTTTTAATTATTATAACATTAAATAAATAATATATATATATTTATCATCAAAAAGACTAATTAATTTTATTCACTATAAAAATTTTTTCGAACAAAATTAATGTGCATGTTGCATGGTACAAATGAAAAATAAACACCTTAAAATTTTTTATTATGATATTAATATAAACAATAACTATATAAATAATAAAAAAATATGATTTGCCTTATAAAAAAAGCAAATATGTACAAAATTAATAAACTCCATATAATAAAACATAAATGAAAAGATGATTTGTCTTCTAGTCACTTGCTTAAGAGTTATAGAATACTATTAATGTTAAAAAATATATAAAAATTTATATTTTTATGTTTTAAATTTTTAAGAATTCATATTACTTTATATGAAGATAATATAAAATAATTTTAAAGGCCTAAAATTTCATATTATTTGATATTATTAATAATTTTTAAAATTCAAGAAATTACTTAAAGTGAGAAGATAATTAAAATAAGTTATATTTATTATTTTAATAAAAACTTAATGTTAAAAGCTAATAGTCAAAATATTACTCAATTGTTTAATTCGTATACATTTTTTTAAGAGCAAACATTTATGTATTTATTTATAAATATTAATTTATTTTCTTTTAACTTTATTAAAAAAATTATATTTATATTATATTTCAAGATTTTCAAATATTGTATTATTTATTTATTTAAAAGTTTTCTATGATAATAATTTTTTTTTACTTATAATAATATTAATTTTTACTAGTTTATTCATCAATTCAGATAATTTATAAAATATTTTTTATTTATTATACAATGAATTAATTTATATTTATATTAATAGAAATTTTAATATATGTTAATTTAATTTTTAAAATAAAGAAAAAAATTATTATACCTATTGAATTTATTATTTAATGGTACTTTAATTCAAAATTTTTAGTTTCTTATCTTAAAATTTTAGAAATTTTTTTTTATAATTTTATAAAAAATTAATACATCATAAAAATAGAAAATTTAGTCCTTATTAATATATATATTTGTTTTTTGTATTTCAATATTTTTTAAATTATTTATTTATAATATTATTTTTTTATGATTTTATGAGGAGAATGTATGTTTCACGGATTGCTCATCTATAGACCATTAACATACATTTAATAAACAAAATTAAATAAAATATTAAAACTAATAAAAAATAAAAAAATTATATAAATAAATATTAACTAGGGAAATACCGTCGTTAAATCTGTAGCTAAGTTACGAATTTTATAAGGTAGGGAAAATTCATCGCTATATTACATATTTTACTAGCTCGAGAAAATCCATCGCTAAATCATAGATTTTATTAGCATGGGAAATTCCATCGCTAAATCCGTCACTAAATCATTGGTTCTATTAGCAAGGGAAATTATATTGCTAAATCCATTGCTAAATCATGGATTCAATTAGCAAGAAAAATTTCATCGCTAAATCCGTCACTAAATCATGGATTTTATTAGCACGGGAAATGTCATCGCTAAATCCATCGCAAAATCATGGATTTTATTATCAAGAGAATTTCTGTCTCTAAATCCGTCAATAAATCATCAATTTTATTAGCAAGGGAAATTTCGTCGCTAAATCCGTCACTAAATTATAAATATTATTAGCGAGGGAAAATCCTTCGCTAAATCCATCGCTAAATAATGGCTTGTATTAGTTAGGGAAAATCCCTCACAAAATTCATTGCTAAATAATGGCTGGTATTAGCAAAAGATATTCTATCGCTAATCCGTCTGTAAATTCCACGCTTTTATTGAGTGGAATTTACGAAAATTTTTCGTTGCAAATCCATCGTTAATTTCATCCCTAAAAACCCCACTTTTCTTTAGCGGATTTTAGGAAAATATTCCATCGCTAATTCATCACTAAATTTCCCATTTTTTTTACGGAATTTATGACAAATTTATCATCGCTAATATATCGCTAATCAGTTGCTATTTTTTTTTTCGAAAAAATAACATTAATCCCTTGTTATTCCCTAACTAATCCGTTGCAATTTAGCTAGGGATTGATCCCTAGCTAAAATGAATATTTCTTTTAGTGTTATCTATCTGTCTATCTATCTATCTGTTTATTTTTTTGTCTATTTATAAGTCTAACAGTCTATTAATCTATATGTCTATATGTTTGTTATCTATCTGTTTAGATAGATAGACATATAGATAAATAAAAACACACATTTGAAGATAGACATATAGATAGATAGACACACAGAATGGCAGATAGACATAGAGATAGAAAAAAACAAAGAATCATAGACAGATATATAGATAGATAGATAAATAGATAGAAAGATAGGTAGATAAACATATAAAATTAATAGACAGACAGATAGATAAATAGACATATAGATAGACAAATAGATAGAAAGATATATTAATAGAAAAATAGATAGAAAAATAAATAGATAGCAAGATACACAATAGGCAGATAGATAAATAGAAAGAGAGACAAATAGACATATAGAAAGATTGATAGACAGACATATAGATAGATAGACAGACAGACAGACAGATAGATAGACAGAAAAAAATAGACAGATAGATAGATAGACATATACACACATAGACATATATACAAATAGATAGATCGACAAATATATAGATAAAAAGATAGGAAATAGATAGATAAACGAATAAATACATATAAATATAAATAAATAGAAAGATAGACAGATAGACTTATAGAAATATAGAAAAGATAGATAGGATGAAAGATAAGAACATAGATAGTTAGACAGATTGATATTTTGACAGATAGACACTTAGACATATATACTTATTGATAGATTTATAATTAGAAAGAAAGCCATATAAAAAGATAGACATAAAGACAAATAATAAAATAGGCAGATAGATAGATACACAGATTGATAGATTGATAGCTAGAGACATAAATATATAGTCTTATTGATGGATTTGTAGATAGGCTGAAAGATAGATAGAAAGATAGATAGATAGACAGATAGATAGATAGATAGATAGACAGACAGATAGATAGATAGACATATAAATAGATAGAAGCATAGATACATAGATAGATAGATAGATAAATACATAGATATATAGATAAATAGATACACTAATAGATAGATAGATAAAAGCAATACAGATAGACACAGTCAGATAGACATATAGACAAATTTACAGATAGAAATATAAAAATTAGATATATATATATATATATATATATATATATATATATATATATAGACAGATAGAGAGGACGAAGGATAGATAGATAGATAGATAGACAGATATATAGATAGATAGATAGATATGCAGATAGGAAAATAGACAGATATTCAGATATATAAATTTACAAATAGACACATATATAAATAGATAGATAAACAAATAGACAAATAGACAGATAGATAGATATATAGATAGATAGATTGACAAATTGTCAGATAGATAGAGAGATAAACAGATAGACAGATAGAAACATTGACAGATAAATAGATAGATTGATAGATTGACAAATAGTCGTATAGATAGATATAGATTGATTAATATAAAGATAGTCATATTGACATATAGACAGATATACAGATAGACACATAGACATTTAGATAGATAGATAGATTGTTAGTTAGATATATAGAAAGAATAGATAGGTAGTCAGATAGATAGATATATAAAAAGACACGTAGTTAGATTGATAGATAGACAAATAGACATATAGTCAGATAGATAAAAAGATAGATAGACAAATATATATATATATATATATATATATATATACAGATAGAAAGATAGAAAGATAGATAGATAGACAGATAGATTGACAATTAGAGAGATATATAGATAGATAGACAGATATATAGTTAAAAAGAAAGATAGTCAAACAGATATATTGATTGGTTAATTTATTGATTGACATATAGACAGATTGTTAGATAGATAGATTGATAGATAAATAAATAGAAAGTTAGACAGATATACATATTGATAGATTGACAGATAGAAAAATAGATAGATAGATAGGCAGAAAGTTAGATAGTCAAACAAATATATATATATATATATATATATAATTTCCAGATAGAACAATGTAGAAATAGCCAGATAGATAGAAAGACAAATAAATTGATAGACACATAAACATATAGTCAGATATAAAAATAGACATATAGACACATAGATAGAAAAATATGGAGAAAGTTAGATTGATAGATAGACAAATAGATAATTATAGAAAAAGACTATATACAGATAGACAGATAGATAGATCGATAGATAGATAGATAGACAGACAGACAGAAAGATAGATAGATAGATTGACATATTTATAGATTTATAGATGATAGATCGATAGTAATACTGATAGATAGATCGAGAGATAGACTGATAAACAGAGAGAAAGATAGACACATATACAGATAGATAGATAGGAAGGAGGTAAATTATCCAGATAGGTAGCTAGGCAAATAGATAGATAGGCAAATAGACAGATAGACAGATAGATAGACAAATAGATAGAAAGGTATATAGACAAATAGACATATTGATAGATAGACAGATAGATAGATAAAGATATAGACATATAGACAATAAAAGATAGACATATAACCAATTAGACAGATAGACTGATAGACAGATAGATAGATAACTAGATATAGAGACAGATAGATAGACATATAGATAGATAGATAAACAAATAAATAGACTACATACAAGATATATTAATATATATATATATAGATTAATTGACATATTGACATATTGATAGATTGAAAATTGACAATTTACAGAAAGACTGATAGACTGATCTAAGATAGATAGATAAGAGATAGAGCTATAGATAGATATAGAATGATAGATAGATAGATAGAAAAATATACACATTGACAAAAAGACAGACATATAGATAGAAACATTGACCGACAGACAGAATATATAGATAGATAGAAGATAAAGAGATATAGATAGATAGATAGACAAATAGATAGATTTATAGATTGAAAGAAATACTTATAGACATATAAAATGATAGACAAAAACATAGATTTTTAGATAGACAGATATAAAATAGACTAATAAATAGAAAGAAAAATAGGTAGATAGTACATTCACAGATTGACATAAGTTAGATAGATTGATATATAGATAGACAAATAAATAAAGTGATAGTAGCCAAATAGGTAGAAAGATAGATAAAGAGATAGACAGATAGTGATTGATTGATTGATAGACATATTAACATAAACTGATAGAAAGAAAAATATATAGATAGATGGATAGACTGATAGATAGATAGACAAAAGGTAGATGGACATATAGATAGATAAACATAGATAGATAGATAGATAATAAATAAATAGATTTATTGATAGACAGATCAACAACTAGATAGATAGACAGATAGATAGAAATACAAAAGACAAATAGATAGAAAACAATAGACATATAGGTAGATAAATAAAGATAGATAGAATATAGATAGATTGATTCACAGATAGACAGATTGATTGATTGATTGATTGACATATAGATAGCCATATAGACAGATAGACACTTAGAAAGATACTTCGATAGACAATTAGGCAAATAGACAAATAGTCAGATAGATAGATAGATACATATATAGATAGACAAATATACAAATAGATAGATAAATAGATTGACAAATAGACAAATAGACAAATAGATAATAAAATAGGCAGATATATAGATAGATAAATAGATAGAAAGATAGTCAGATAATTTGTTGGATAGATAGACAAGTAGATATATAAAAGATAAATCGATAAATAGATAGTGAAAAGATATATAGATAGATAGACCATATTAATAGATAGACAGATATTCAAATAGATAGATAAACAATAGATAGATAAAAGATAATAAGATAGAAAATAGAAAGATAGACAGATAGACAGATAGATTGATAGATATATAAATAGAAAGATAGATAGCTAGATAAACAATTAGACATACAAGTAGATAGACAGGCATACAAACAAATAAAAAGTATACAGAAAGATATGTAGATAGATTGATTGATACATGCATAGATAGACAGATAGATTAATGAAAGAAAGCTAGAGAGATAAATGGATAGACAAAATGATAGAAGACAGATAGATATAATAAAGAGATAAACAATTGTTAGAAAGACAGATAGACATATGATAGATTGGTGCAAAGACATAAAGACATAATACCTGATAGACAGATAGACAGAATGACAAATTGATAGAAGATAGACAGATAGCTAGATATCAAGATAGACAGATATATAAAAAGATATATCGACAGATAAATAGATAGATAGTCAGATAGATTGATAGATAGACATATAGACAGATAGATAGATACACAAATAGGCAAATAGATATATATAAATAGACGGATAGACATATAGACATATAGACAGATAGAAAGATAGACAAGTATATAGATAAAAAGATTAACCGATAATAGTTATATAAATAAAAATAAATACAGATAGACAGATAGGGAGATAGGCAGATAGGCAGATATATGAATCGAGAGATAGAAAGATAGATAGATAGAAAAATATACAGATAGACAGATAGACATATAGATTAAATATTGAGAAAGATAGAACAGATAGATAGATAGAAAGATAAACATATAGATAGATAGACAAATATATAGAAAGTTAGAAAATAAACACATAAACCAAAAAACATGTAGATACAAAGATAGATAGATAGATAAATAGACAGATAGATAGAAGATAGATATATAAATATATAGATAGATGAATAGATAGATTGATATAAAATTGATAAGTAGATAGATATATACATAGACAGCATACAAACTGAGGACTGACAGAAATAAAAATATACAAACATACAGGCAAGTGGATTTACAAATAGACGGACTGATAGTCACAAAGAAGATAGATAGATAGATATATATTATATATAGGTAGTAATAGATAGATATAGATAGTATAGATAGATAGACATTAAAAGATATACATATACACAAACAAATAGATAAAAAAATAGTCAGATATATAGATAGACATTTAGAGAGATACATGGATAGATTGTATACAAATAGATAGATAAAGATATAGTCAGATAGATAGATAGATAGATAGACAAGTAGATAGATAAAAGATAAACCGATAAATAAATAGACAGATAGAGCAATATAAGATAGAAAATTAATAGATAGACATATATACCATATTGACAAATATGATACATAGACAAATAGATAGATAGATAGGCAATTAGATTGATTGATAGATAGAAAGACATAAGGACATATAGATAGATACATAGATATATGGTAGATAGATAGAAATAAAGAAATAAAGATTGATTGATTGATAGACAGAT
>JAREIK010001917.1:0-33737 GCA_029783825.1 Sapria himalayana
ATAGATATTCTAAAAATTATCAAAAAATAAATTAAAAATCTATTATGAACAACATTTAATTACTTAAAATATAAAATCAAAATCCTAAAGGATTCAAAAGAAAAGCAAAATATATTACTTAATAATAATAATTTGCCTTTAAATTTTTATTCTTTTTATAATCTTATCTATTTTTTGATGAAAAATAATTTTTATAAATTATATTTTTAACTCATAATTTATTTTATAATTAATATATATATATAAATAAAAAACTAAAGAATCAAAATAAATTTTTAAAATTATAATGAAAACAAATAAAAATGAGATTTATTAATTATAATTTAGGGCATACCTATTTAAAGGATTATCTATATAGGGGTATCGGGATTTAGGAGTTTAGAGATTTATGTAGTTAGGCATTTAATGGTTTATAAGTTTTATTTAAACAATTATATAAAAAAAAATTATTTTTGTTATTTTTTTAATTTTTGAAGGTTATAACCTTTGAAAATATAATAATTTTAAAATTTTTTATTATATGTGAATACTATATTTAGTTATGATAATATTATTAAATATATATCAATAAAATTCAATATAAACATTTAGATTGATAGATATTATATTAATAATCAAAAAAATAAATTAATAAATTATTATTAAAATGAAAGTATATTTAAAATATAGTTGCCAAACGTAAATTTATTCAAAATCAAAATAAAATATATTACTAAATAATAATTTTTTTGATGTTTTGCTTCGTTTTATAAGTTTATATTTTTTTTATTAAAAGTAAATTATTTAAATTATATTTGTCTTCCTAATAATTTATTTTTAATTTATAATTCTAAAAAAATAAACTTATAAATAATTAAAATGAATATTTAAAACTATAATGAATACAAATAAAATTGATATTTATTATTTATTATTCAGGATAAACTAGTTTAATGGTTTAAGTATTTAGATGTTTTGGGGTTTAGTGATTTAAGTGTTTAGGCCTTTAGTGATTTATAGTTTTATTTAAAGAATGAAAAAATAAAAAATTTATTTTTTTGATTTTTTTTTATTTTTAAAGGTTATAACCTTTGAATATATAATAATTTTTAATTTTTTTTTAAATGTGAATATAATATTTAGTTATAATAATCTTAATAATTATATATAATGTAAACTCAATAGAAATAATTTTATTAATACATATTATAATAATGATCAATAAAAAATTAAAAACTATTATTTAAATAATCATATAAATTAAAATATAATTGCAAAATCTAAAATGATTCAAAAAATAAATAAAATATTTAATAAATAATAAATTTTTGTTTTTAAAATTTTGCCTCTTTTTATAAGGATATATATTTTTTTTTGATGAAAAATAAATTATTTAAATTAGATCTATCTCACTAATAATTTATTTTGTAATTAATATTTCTATAAAAATAAACTGATAAATAATTAAAATAAAAATTTAAAATTATACTTAATAAAAATTAAATTGAGATTTATGATTATTTATTAATGTACACTTGTTTAATGGTTTATGTATTTAGAGGTTTTGTCATTTAGGAGTTTAGCAATTTATGTATTTATGCATTTAGTGATTTATAGGTTTTATTAAAACAATAAAATATTAAAAAAAATTTGAAATTTTTTCTCATTTTCATAGGTTATAACCTATGAAAATATAATAATATTTAATATTTTTTGTAATGTGAATACAATATTTAGTTATTTTAATATTAATAATTATATACCATATAAATTCGATATAAAAATTTTATTGATAGATAATATAATAATGATCACAAATTAAATTAATAAACTATCAATAATAAAATAGATATTAATTAAAAAATTTTACAATACCCAAATCGATTCAAGATTAAACTGAAATATATAAATGAATAATAATTTTTAATTTTTAAATTTTTACTTCTTTTATAAGCATCTATATTTTTTTGATTAAAAATAATTTATTTAAATTATATTTGTCGCACTCATAATTTATTTTGGAAAAAATTTTTATAAAAATAAACTAATAAATAATAAAATCAATATTTAAAATTATAATAAATAAAATAAAAATTAGATTTATTAATTATTAAGTAGTATATAGCGGTTTAATGGTTTATGTATTTAGGAGCTTACTGATTTAACTATATAGGCATTTAGTGGTTTATATGTTTTAAAATAAAAAATAAAATAACAAAAAATTTATTTTTGTTATTTTTGGATATTTTCAATGATTATAACCTATGAAAATATAATAATTTTAAAACTTTTTTCAAAGGTGAATACAATATTTAGTTATAATAATTATTAAATTTATATATCATATAAATTCAATAGAAACATTTTTATTGATAAATATTCTAATAATGATCAAAAAATAAATTAATAATCTATTATTAATAAGTTAGATATCAATTAAAATGTAATCACAAAACCTAAAATGATTCATAAAAAAAGCAAAATATATTACTATATAAAATTTTTTTGTTTTTAATTTTTTTCTTCTTAAATTAAGTTTATCTATATTTTTTTGTTGAAAAAAAATTTATATAAATTATATTTGTATAACTTATAATTTATTTGGTATTTAATATTTATATAAAAATTAACAAATAAATAATTAATATGAATATTTAAAATTATAATGAAAAAAATAAAAATAACATTTATTATTTATTATTTA
The DNA here is from genome assembly GCA_029783825.1 of Sapria himalayana. Lineage (NCBI taxonomy): Eukaryota > Viridiplantae > Streptophyta > Magnoliopsida > Malpighiales > Rafflesiaceae > Sapria > Sapria himalayana. The sequence continues at coordinate 2,684 of JAREIK010001917.1, forward strand.
GGATATACATGTTTAAAAAATTTATCTATTTAGTGTTTTCGAGATTTAGAAGTTATTAATTTAAGTATTTAGGCATTTAATGGTTTATAGGTTTTATTAAAACAATGAAATAACAAAAAATTTATTTTTGATATTTTTTCAAATTTTCAAAGTTTATAACATTTGAAAATATAATAATTTTAAAATTTTTTAAAAATGTGAATACAATATTTAGTAATAATAAATATTATACCTATATATAATATAAACTAAATTTAAACAATTATATAGATAGATATTATATAAATTATCAAAAAATAAATTAAGAAACTATTATTAATATGCTAGATATAAATTAAAATATAATTAAAAACCATAAAATGATTCAAAATCAAAGTAAAAGTTATTAATAAATAATAATTTTTTTTAGTTTTTGCATCATTTTATAAGCTTATATGTTTTTTTTATGAAAAATATATTATTTAAATTATATTTGTATCACACATAATTTATTTTGTAATTAATATTTCTATAAATTATTTAAATTATATTTAATGTTTACGAGTTTAAAGGTTTAAGTATTTAGGGGCTTCGGGTTTATGAGTTTAGATATTTATGTATTTAGGTATTTAATTGTTTATAAGTTTTATTTAAACAATGATATAACAAAAAATTTATTATTGTTATTTTTTGTAATTTTTATAGGTTATAAACTTTGAAAATATAACAATTTTTTAATTTTTTTTATATGTGAATACTATATTTTGTTATGATAATCTTAATAATTATATATCATGTAAATTTAATATAAATAATTATATGGAAATATATTATATAATGATCAAAAAAAATTAATAAACTATTATTTATAAGATAGATTTATTTTAAATATATTTGCAAAACATAAATTTATTCAAAATCAAAGTAAAATTATTAAAAAATAATACTTTCTTTGATGTTTTGCTTCTTTTTATAAGTTTATATTTTTTGTTGAAAGTAAATTATTTAAATTAAATTTGTTTCCTTCATAATTTATTTTTAATTTATAATTCTTTAAAAATAAACTAATAAATAATTAACATGAATATTTAAAATTATAATGAATACAAATAAAATAGAGATTTATTATTTATTATTCAGGATATACTAGTTTAATGGTTTAAGTATTTAGGTGTTTTGGGGTTTAGTGATTTAAGTGTTTAGGCCTTAAGTGATTTATAGTTTTTATTTAAAGAATTATAAAATAAAAAATTTAATTTTTTGAATTAATTTAATTTTTGAAGGTTATAACCTTTGAAAATATAATAATTTTTAATTTTTTTAAATGTCAATATAATATTCAGTAATAATAATCTTAATAATTATATATAATTTAAACTCAATATAAATAATTTTATTAATAGATATTATAATAATGATCAATAAAAAATTAATAAACTATTATTAATAAGAATGATATAAATTAAAATATAATTCCTGAATCTAAAATGATTCAAAATAAAAATAAAATATATTACTAAATAATAAATATTTGTTTTAAAAAATTTGCTTCTTTTTATAAGGATATATATTTTTTTTGATGAAGAATAAATTATTTAAATTATATCTGTCTCACTAATAATTTATTTTGTAATTAATATTTCTATAAAAATTAACTTATAAATAATTAAAATAAAAATTTAAAATTAGACTTAATAAAAATTAAATTGAGATTTATGATTTTTTATTAATGTACACCTGTTTAATGGTTTAAGTATTTAGAGGTTTTGTTGTTTAGGAGTTTAGAATTTTATGTTTTTAGGCATTTAGTGGTTTATAGGTTTTATTTAAACAATAAAATACCAAAAAAAAATTGTAATTTTTTCTCATTTTCATAGGTTATAACCTTTGAAAATATAATAATATTTAAAATTTTTTCAATGTGAATACAATATTTAGTTATAATAATATTAATAAATATATATGATATAAATTCAATATAAAGAATTTATTGATAGATAATATAATAATGATCAAAATTTAAATTAATAACCTATTAATAAAAAGATTGATATTAATTAAAAAATATTTACAAAACCCAAATTGATTAAAAATTAAAGTAAAATATATTACTGGATAAAAATTTTTAATATTTAAATTTTTACTACTTTTATAAGTATATATATATTTTGATTAAAAATAAATTAATTAAAATATATATGTCGCACTCATAATTTAATTTGTAATAAATATTTCTATAAAAATAAACTAATAAATAAATAAAATGAATAATTAAAATTATAATAAATAGAAATAAAAATTAGATTTATTAATTATTAAGTAGTATATAGTGGTTTAATTGTTTATGTATTTAGGCATTATGAGGTTTATAAGTTTCTGATTTAACTGTGTATGCATTTAGTAGTTTATAGGTTTTATTAAAAAATAATAATAATAAATTTATTTTTATTATTTTTTGATATTTTCAAAGGTTATAACCTTTGAAAATATAATAAATTTAAAATTTTTGTCAAAAGTGAATACAATATTTAGTTATAATAATCATTATATTTATATATCAAATAAATTTAATCTAAACATTTTTATTGATAAATATTCTAATAATGATGAAAAAATAACTTAATAATCTATTATTAATAAGATATATATAAATTAAAATATAATTACAAAACCTAAAAAGATTCAGAAGAAAAGCAAAATATATTACTATATAATAATTTTTTGTTTTGAAATTTCTTTTTCTTTTAAAAAGTTTATCAATAATTTTTTGATTAAAAATAATTTATATAAATTATATTTGTCAAACTCAATTTATTTTGTAATTAATATTTATATATAAATAAACAAATAAATAATTAAAATGAATATTTAGAATTATAATGAATAAAAAATGAGATTTATTATTTATTATTTAGGGATACCGGTTTAATTTAAATTAGATCTGTCTCACTAATAATATTTTTTGTAATTAATATTTCGATAAAATAAATTGATAAATAATTAAAATAAAAATTTAAAATTATACTGAATAAAAATTAAAATGAGATTTATTATTTATTATTAATGTATACTAATTTAATGATTTAAGTATTTAGAGGTTTTGTTAATAGGAGTTTAGCGATTTATGTTTTTAGGCTTTTAGTGGTTTATATGTTTTATTTAAAAAAATAAAATAAAAAAAATTTTATATAATTTTTTATCATTTTCATAGGTTAAAAGATTTGAAAATATAATAATATTTAAAATTTTTTGAAATTTTAATTCAATATTTTGTTATAATAAAATTTAATAATTATATATCATATAAATTGAATATAAATAATTTTATTGATAGATATTATAAAACTGATCAAAAATTAAATTTATAAACTATTAATATTAAGATAGATATTAATTAAAAAATATTTACAAAACCCAAATTGATTCAAAATTAAAGAAACTCATATTACTTGATAATAATTTTTAATTTTTAAATTTATACTTCTTTTGTAAGCATATATTTTTATTAGATAAATAATATATTATTTAAATTATATTTTTCCCACTCATAATTTATTTTGTAATAAATATTTCTAAATAAATACACTAATAAATAAATAAAATGAATAATTAAAAATATAATAAATAGCAATAGAAATTAGATTTATTAATTATTAAGTAGTATTTAGTAGTTTAATGGTTTATGTATTTAGGCATTGCGGGGTTTAAGAGTTTACTAATTTAACTATATATGCATTTAGTAGGGTTTCTCACGGGACTCGGAGATTCGCCACCCTACCCAAAGCCTTGTTCCAAAAGAATCGGTACTGAGAAAATCCATTGACTTTGACTTTTCCCGTACCATTCTGTCACGTATTTTTTATTTTGGGATGGTTCCGGGTCTTAAGCAATATCTATCCTTAGAACCATCCCATCCTAAAAAACCTATACTAGAAACAGGAATATATATATATATATATATCATGAAGATGCCAGCAATTTTGCTACTGCCCATTCAATTCTGACGCACCTATTGCTCATCCGAAGAGTTCCAGGCCACCTGACGCCATTCAAGGCATGTTCAGTTAGGTCAAGCCCTTGTCCTTCGCACTTATGGCTGCCTCCACCATCTCAGATGCCACTAGCCTTTTGGTTTGTTTTTCTGATGAGAATTGAGTGATTAATTATTATTATTATGTTTCTCAGTCAGTTTTGTTAAGTATTGGTTGTGGTGTTGTGGTTGGGCCGAATGAGTGGGCTGAATGTGTTACAGTTAGTTTTGTAGAGCTTGCTTGTTTGAAATTTTTATATGTATTTATGCTTAACATATCATATTAATTAATGGCAATGCAGATGGCACAATCTAGCGGTAAACGAAAAATATAATAAATTGAAGATGATCACATCTCAAATGATCAAAGTACTAGTAAATCCAATCTTCATCCTTTCACAAACCCTCCTATTATTATGGCAGGTTCTTCAATTCCAATTGTAAAAGAAAGTCAAGGTACATCTGAACCTCAAGCTCATAAAAAGTATAAGTCTGCTGTTTGGGAAACTAATGAAATATTAGTTGATTCGGAGGAAAATGAAACTGGTAGGGCAGCTTGAATATGGTGTAAGAAAGAATACTTGGCAAAAAATGATCAAGGTACTTTGGGTTTATGGAAATACTTTAGAAAGACTTGTAGAAAATTTACACACAAAAAAGAATTAAAAGAAGCTCACAAAAGTAAAGAAAAGTTCAATCTTCGTTGAGTTTCACTAAAGGTACTAGTTCAGAGGATAACAAATTAACTTATTGGCAATTTGATCAACAACTAGTTAGGGAGGCTTTGGTGAAAATGATCATAAAATATGAATTGCATTTTTGTTTTGTTGAGAGGGATGAGTTTAAGGAGTTTTGTGAAGTAGTGTGACTCAATTTAAAATTCCATCTAGGCACTCCATGTTGAGGGATTGTTTTTTTTTGCTTGTGAAGGAAAAGAAAAAATTATTTGATAGCATATCATCTCATTGTTGTTGAGTTTCATTGACTACCGACACTTAGACTAGCATTCAAAATTTGTCTTATATTTGTTTGACTATTCATTTCATTGATTCTCATTGGAATATGGATAAAAGGCTTTTGAACTTTTGCATAATTAAAAGTCATTCTGGAGTTAATATTAGAAATGCTATTGAGTTTTGCATGAATGAATGGGGTTTGAGAAAGTTGATGTTCATTACTGTTGACAATGCATCAATTAATGATGTTGCAGTTGAACAATTCAAAAAAAGGCTTGTGAAGAAAAGTGTTGTACCTTTGAGAGGCGAGCATTTTCATATGAGATTTTGTGCTCATATCCTAAACTTAATTGTCATAGATGTCATTGTAGTAGCTGAGGGTGCTATTCAAAAAATTAGAGGTGTGATAAAATATGTGAGGAGCAGTCCTAAAAGATTAGATATGTTTAAGTTGTGTTGAAGAAGCAAACTTGACATATGGATCTTCATTGCAATTAGATTGTCCTACAAGACGGAAATAAACTTATTTGATGCTACAGACTGATATAAAATATCAAAAAGAATTTGATAAGCTGGAGGAAAAAGACAAAAGGTTTTTGAAGGAGTTTGGTTCAAACGTTCCAACTGATAGAGACTGAACAAATGCCAAAATTTTGGCTAGTTTCTTGAAAACTTTTTATGAGGTAACTTGTAAATTTTCTGGCTCATAATATTCTACCTCTAGTGTTTATTTTCCTGAGATTATTCGAATTTTGAAAAAAAAATTGAGCTTTGTGAAAATAGTAGAGATACAATGGTGCGTGAAATGGGTATGAAAATGAGGCATAAATTCAACAAATATTGGGGTTCTCTTCAGTCAACAAATATTATGCTTTTTGTAGTAGTAGGGTTGGATCCTAGATATAAGCTCAGATATCTCAAGGTTAAGTACACTTAGCATTATGGTAAGGAATTGGCTAAAATTTGGTGAAAAAGGTTATAAATGCTTTAAATGAGATGATGGATGATTATAAAGATATAAATGAAGATGAATCAAAAAGAGATGATTTCTCTTCTACTTTGTTGAAAAAAAATGATGATTTCTTTGATGGTAGTGATACTTATGTTGATGATTTTTTTTGTTTAATTAGAGAAAGAACAAGAAGTTGCAGCTTTGGAAGAGTTGCATAGGTACTAGGAGGACAAACTTGAAAAAAATAGAATTGATTTTCATCTTTTAAACTGGTGGAAGGTTAATGAGGTTAGGTATCCTTCTTTGGAAAATGTAACAAGGGATGTATTTGCTATCCAAGCATCTACTGTGGCCTATGAATCTATATTTAGCACAAGGCGGAGAACTTTAGATAAATTTAGGAGTTCTTTAACACCTATTATAGCTGAAGTTCTCATATGTCTACAATATTGATTGAGAAGCTCAAACAAACCTATTGAAATTGAAGAATTAGTTCAAGACCTTGATGATAATGAAACAGGTTAGTATACAAATCTTTTAAATTTTAATTTCACTTTTACTTATTTTATTCATCAATTTAATAAAAATATGATTCAATTACTATTTTCAGAGGGGTGACAAATCCAAATATTCTTCCAATATAATTGGCAACAAAATTTGGAATGGGTGTATTAAATTGTTTAAAATAATATTTTGTTTTTTTATTACTCTTTCATCTTAGAAATTCATGTCTACATGATTAATACATTTTGATCTTTGGTTGTCCTTCTACAGTGGAGGAAGAAAAGGGAGGAGTTGTAGAAGAGATAATTAATTGGGTTTGGATTTTCGTTGCTGTTCCGGGACGCACCTTTGAAATGATTATTATCATGGTTGTTATAAGTTGTATTTTTTTTGTTATATTAAGCTACCTAATTTTAGCAATTACTTAAGTAGTAATTGATGCCACCAGTGTTTGTGGTCATCTTTAGCTATTCCTTAATATTTTAAGTAATTGTTTAAAAAATGTAGTATTGCTTTTATGGTTAACTTTCACTCGGATGAACAAAGTCAACTTGTGACAAAACAAAGAACCAAATTAAGCAAACAACTCGGTCCCATTCTATTTAGCATTTCTATCCTTTTCTGCACATCAAAGCTTTTGACAAGGTAATGGAACTCGTTTGCAGTATTTAGCCTATTTGACAAAACAAAATTGGCCCAATTTGAATTTCAAAGATACATAACTAAGGAATGATTATTTGTACAACAAAAGGTTTAGACATGAATTAACTTGGCCGGTTTGAAGAAAATAAATTGAAAAAAATGTCTAAACTCCGTTCCGTCCTGGAAAAGTTTTCTCCTACCCAAAATCCCCGATATCCGTCCTGTCCCATTCCGATATTTTTAACCTATGGGATGGGTCTGGATCTTCAAAAAAAATCTCTAAACTGTGGAAAGGGACTGGAGATTTGTAATCTCCAGCCCATCCCGTCCCATGATCACCCCTAGCATTTAGTGGTTTATAGGTTTTATTTAAAAAATAAAATAACAAAAAATTTAATATAACCTTTGAAACTATAACAATTTTTAAATTTTTTTTAAATCTGAATACTATATTTAGGCTTGATAATATTAATAATTATATATCATGTAAATTCAATATAAACAATTATATTGATAAATATTATAATAATGATCATACAAAAGATTAATAAACAATTATTAATAAGATAAATATTGTTTAAAATATATTTACAAAACCTAAAATGATTCAAAATCAAAGTGAAATATTTTACTAAATATTAATTTTAAATTTTTAAATTTTTGTATCCATTTATAAGCTTATATATTTTTTATTGAAAAATAAATTATTTAAATTATATTTGTCTGGCTATTATTTTATTTTTTAATTTATATTTCTATAAAAATAAACTAATAAATAATTAAAATGTATATATAAAATTATAATGAATACTAATAAAAATGAAATTTATAATATTTTATTTAGGCGATTCCTATTTAATGGTTTAAATTTATTATGGTTTTTGGGTTAATGAGTTTATTGATTTATATGTTTACATATTTAGGTTTTATTTATTGATTTATAGTTTTTATTTAATCAATGAAATAACAAAAAAATTATTTTTATGAATTTTTGTGATTTTCAAAGGTTATAACCTTTGAAAATATAATAATTTTTTAATAGTTCTAAAATATGAATACAATACTTCTTTATAATAATCTTAATAATTATATTTGATGTAAATTCAATATAAAAAATTTTATTAATATATATAATTTTGATGATCAAAAAATAAATTAATAAACTATTATAATTTTTGGGGGTTTTGGGGTTTGGAGTCTAGAGATTTAAATGTTTAGGCATTTAGTGATTTATAAGTTTTATTTAAATAATAAAATAATAAAAAAATTATTTTTGTGATTTTTTATCATTTTTGAAGGTTATAACCTTGAAAAATATAATAATTTCTAAATTTTTTTCAAATGTAAATATAATATTTAGTTATAATAATCTTAATAATTATAATACATTTAAATTCAATATAAGTAATTTTATTGTTAGATATTATAAAATTGATCAAATAATAAATTAATAAACTATTCTTAATAAGATTGATAGCAATTAAAATATAATTGCAAAACCTATATATAATGATTAAAAATCAAAGTAAAATATATTACTAAATAATAATTTTTGTATTTAAATTTTTACTTCTTTTTATAAGCTTATATTTTTTTTTGATTAAAAATAAATTATAAAAATTATTGTTGTCTGGCTCATTATTTATTTTGTAATTAATATTTCTATAAAAAATAAACTAATAAATAATTAAAATGAATATTTAAAATTTTAATGAATACAAATTAAAATGAGATTTATAATTTGTTATATGTTGTATCCTGGTTTAATGGTTTTATTATTTAGGACTTTTATCGTTTAGGAGTTTATTAATTTATGTTTATAGGTATTTAGTGGTTTATAAGTTTTATTTATATAATAAAAATAAAATTTTTTTATACATTTTTTCTAATTTTCAAAGGTTATAACCTTTAAAAATAAAATAATTTTTAAAATTTTTTGAAATGTGAATACTATGTATAATTATATTAATCTTACTAATTATATATCATATAAATTCAATATAAACAATTTTAATGATAGATATTATAATAATGATCAAAAATTAAATAATAAACTATCATTAATAATATAAATTTTAATTAAAATATATTTACATAACACAAATTTGATTCAAAATCAAATAAAAATATATTACTAAATAATAATATTTAATTTTTAAATTTTTTCTTCTTTTTATAAGCTTATATTTTTTTTGATTCAAAATAAATTATTTAAATAATATTTGTCTCACTGGAAATTTATTTTTTAATTAATTTTTCTAAAAAATTAAACTATAAATCATTAAAATGAATATTTAAAATTACAAGAAATAGAAATAAAAATCAGATTTATTATTTATTAAGTAGTATATAGATGTTAAAATGTTTATGTATTTAGGCGTTTCAGGATTTATGAGTTTACTAATTTAAGTAAGTAAGCATTTAATGGTCTATAGCTTTTAATTAAAAAATAAAATAACTAAAAATTTATTTTTATTATTTTTTCTCATTTTTTAAGTTTATAACCTTTAAAAATATAATAATTTTAAATTTTTTTCAAAAGTGAATATAATATTTATTTATAATAATCATAATAATTATATCATATAAATTCAATATAAACAATTTTATTGATAGATATTCTAATAATTATCAAAAAATAAATTAAAAATCTACTATGAATAAGATTGATATTACTTAAAATATAATATCAAACCCTAAATTGATTCAAAATAAAAGCAAAATATATTGCTAAAAAATAATTATTTGTTTTAAAATTTTTATTCTTTTTATAAGGTCATCAAATTTTTGATGAAAAATAATTTTTATAAATTATTTTTTTAACTCATAATTTATTTTTTAATTAATACATATATAAAAATAAAAAATTAAACAATCAAAATGAATTTTTAAAATTATAATGAAAACAAATAAAAATGAAATTTATTAATTATTATTTAAGGTATACCGATTTAAAGAATTATCTATATAGGGATATCGGGATTTTGTAGTTTAGTGATTTAAATGCTTTGGCATTTAGTGGTGTATAGATTTTATTTAAACAAAATAATAACAAAGAACAAATATTATTTTTATTTTTTCACATTTTCAAAGGTTATAACTCTTGAAAATATAATAAATATAAAATTTTTTTCAAAAGTGAATACAATCTTTAGTTATAATAATCATTATATTTATATATCATATAAATTCAATATAAACATTTTTTTTTGATAAATATTCTAATAATGATGAAAAAATAACTTTATAATCTATTATTAATAAGATAGATATTAATTAAAATATATTTACAAAACCTAAAATGATTCAGAAGCAAAGCAAAATATATTACTATAGAATAATTTTTTGTTTTGAAATTTTTTTTTCTTTTAATAAGTTTATCTATAATTCTTTGATGAAAAATAATTTATATAAATTATATTTGTGTAACTCATAAATTATTTTGTAATTAATATTTATATAAAAATAAACAAATAAATAATTAAAATAAATATTTAAAATTATAATTAAAAATATTGAGATTTATTATTTATTATTTAGGGTATACCGGTCTAATTTAAATTAGATTTGTCTAACTAATTATTTATTTTGTAATTAATATTTCTATAAAAATAAACTAAAAAATTAATTAAAATAAAAATTTAAAATTATACTGAATAAAAATTAAAATGATATTTATGATTTATTATTAATGTATACTAGTTTAATGGTTTGCGTATTTAGAGGTTTTGTCTTTTAGAAGTTTAACGATTTAGGTTTTTAGGCATTTAGTGGTTTATTGGTTTTATTTAATCAATAAAATAACAAAAAAAATTAGTAATTTTTTCACATTTTCATAGTTTATAACCTTTGAAGATATAATAATATTTAAAAGTTTTTGAAATGTGAATATAATATTTAGTTATTATAATATTAATAATTATATATGATATAATTTCAATATAAATAATTTTATTGATAGATATTATAATAATGATCAAAAATTAAATTAATAAACTATTAATAATAAGATAGATATTAATTAAAAAATATTTAGAAAACCCAAATTGATTCAAAATTAAAGTAAAATATATTAATGAATAATAATTTTTAATTTTTAAATTTTTACTTCTTTTATAAGCATATTTATTTTTTATGATTAAAAATAAATTATTTTAATTATATTTGTTGCACTCAGAATTTATTTTATAATAAATATTTCTATAAAAATAAACTAATAAATAATTAAATTGAATATATAAACTATAATAAATAGAAATTAAAATTAGATTTATTAATTATTATGTATTTTATTGTAGTTTAATGGTTTATGTATTTAGGTATTAAAGGGTTTAGGTATTTACTGATTTAATTGTGTATGCATTTATTGGTTTATAAGTTTTATTTAAAAAATTAAATAATAAAAAATTTATTTTTATTATTTTTTGATATTTTCAAAGGTTATAACATTTGAAAATATAATAATTTTTAAATTTTTTTCAAAAGTGAATTCATTATTAGTTATAATAATCAATATATTTATATATCATATTTCAACATAAAAAATTTTAGTGATAAATATTTTATTAATGATCTAAAAATAAATTAATAATCTGTTATTAATAAGATAGATATCAATTAAAATATAATTACAAAACATAAAATGATTAATAAGCAATGCAAAATATATTACTATATAATAATTTTTTGTTTTGAAATATTTTTTATTTTTAAAAGTTTATCTATATTTTTTTGAATAAAAATAATTTACATAAATTATATTTGTCTAACTCATAATTTTTTTTAATTAATATTTATATAAAAATAAAAAATAAATAATTAAAATGAATATTAAAAATTATAATGAAAAAAAATGAGATTTATTATTTATTATTTAGGGTATACAGGTTTAATTTAAGTTATATCTAGCACACTAATAATTTATGTTGTAATTAATATTTCTATAAAAATAAACTGATAAATAATTAAAATATAAATTTTAAATTATAGTGAATAAAAATTAAAATGAGATTTATGATTTATTATTAAAGAATACCATTTTAATGGTTTTAGCATTTTGAGGTTTTGTCGTTTAGGAGTTTAGCAATTTATGTTTTTAGGCAATAAAGTGATTTATAGGTTTATTTAAACAATAAAATAACCAAAAAAATTGTAATTTTTTGTCATTTACAAATGTTATAACATTTGGAAATTTAATAATATTTAAAATTTTTTGAAATTTGAATACAATATTTAGTTATAATAATTTTATATCATATAAAATAAATATAATCAAATTTATTGATAGATATTATAATAATGATCAAAAATTAAATTAATAAACTATTTATAATAAAATAGATATTAATTAAAAAATATTTACAAAACCCAAATTGATTCAAAATTAAAGTAAAATATTTAGTTGATAATAATTTTTAATTTTTAATAATACTTCTTTTATACATCTTTTAAAAGCGCATATATATTTTTTGATTAAAAATAAATTATTTAAATTATATGTGTCGCACTCATAATTTATTTTGTAATAAAAATTTCTATGAAAATAAACTAATAAATAATTAAAATGAATATTTAAAATAATAATAAATTGAAATAAAAATTCAGTTTATTAATTATTAATTAGTATATAGCGGTTTAATCGTTTATGTATTTAGGCATTACAGGGTTTAGGAGTTTACTGATATATCTGTGCATGCATTTAGTGGTTTATAGGTTTTATTTAAAAAATAAAATAACATAAAATTTATTTTTATAATTTTTTAATATTTTCAACAGTTATAACCTTTGAAAATATAATAATTTTAAATTTTTTCAAAAGTGAATTCAATATTTAGTTATAATAATCATTATATTTATATATCATATAAATTCAATATAAACAATTTTATTGTTAAATATTCTAATAATGATCAAAAAATAAATTAATAAATAATTATTAATGAGATAGATATCAATTAAAATATAATTACAAAACCTAAAATGATTCAGTAAGAGAGCAAAATATATTACTATATAATAAATGTTTATAATTAATATTTATATAATTTTGTGGAAAAATAATTTATATAAATTATATTTGTCTAACTCATAATTTATTTTGTAATTAATATTTATATAAAAATAAACAAATAAATAATTAAAATGAATATTTAAAATTATAATGAAAAAAATAATATTGATATTTATTATTTATTATTTAGGTCTACCGGTTTTATTTAAATTAGATCAGTCTCACTAATAATTTATTTTTTAATTAATATTTCTATAAAAATAAACTGATAAATAATTTAAAAAAAATTAAAATTATATTGAATAATTAAAATAATTTATTTTGTTCCTCTCTCAACTCTACAATAATTGCTAAAGGTCTAACCAAAATAATCGGAGCTTTTACTTTATCTCTATTATATCTCATCATATTTAATGTTGAATCACTGGGCTATCAAAGGTAATTTGATTCATGTAAGCTAACAGACTAAACTAAAGTTGTACCCCTATGTGTTGAAATAGCTAGTTGTTGAGGATGCTATTTATATTGATTTTTGTAATTTATTCTAAAATATCTCTCATGCACACTCTCAAAGCAATTTTTTTAAAACATAGTTCACCTCTAAAAAAATAACGACCTTGTATCCTATTAGAACAAACTAGCCCCATGGCGGTTTGAGCAGGGCAAGAAGTATTGGCTCTCTTTCAATCAAGAATCAAAAAATTTATTTTATTGGCATGTCTAAGCATTTTTTTATATCCTCATGGATATGAAACGTATCATTTCTTTCTTTTTATATTAAATGAGTTATGTATACAAACTCACAATACCCAAAAAGGTGTAAATGAATCATATTCAAATTTATAAAAGGTTTTAATCATTGCTAAAAATATTAGTCTTGCATATTGACACTTGAGGTCACAAATCAAAGGAAAAAGCCATAGTGATATTTCCAATCCCAAGAATTTTAGCCATTGAAAGTATAAAGAGTAGTACTCGAGCTTTAACTATTTCTAGGGTCATGACTTTTGCTCTTGAGGAATGTCCAAAGTTACAATCATTCCTAGTGCAATGACATTGCAATATAAAGATAAAATGCACAAGCTATGGTCATATCCAATACTGTGACACAGTATTATAATGATAAAATATGTATTCATGATCATTCTTAGTGCCATAACAATATGTTCAACAGAGAGACACAAGTTATGGCATATTCTCATCGATATGATTTTGTGTTCTAGAGACAAAATATACAATCATGACCATTGCTAATGCTACAATAATCTAAAGCATGAAAGTGATTGAATCCATAACTCACCCCTTGAGTCATGACTTTCTGTTACATATACAAAAATTTAAATCTGTGACATTCCTAAAAGTTGTGAATTTCAATTTAAATTTAACACTTAGTCATTTGAATATAAAAGTGCAAAACATGAGATTTAGGATTTAGGGTTTATGGATTAGGGTTATAGTTTATGGTTTAAGGTTTAGTATTTAAAGTTAGGGTTTATGATTTTTTTTTGGAAAATACACACTTTATTTATCATTTAGGCACACAACTTACGAGAGACGAAAAATCTGACTAATTTAGGCATGCCCACTAAATCCTATGCACCTTAATGATTCTATGCATAAAATACATAAAAAAACATAATACCAAATAATTCCAAGAATATGAATACAACTAAAATCACTTGGCATTCACGGACATCAGAGTTGGCATTGAGTGATTATGCGCACTGCGTCCTTTCCATTCGGATTTGTCCAAGCCTTTTGGAGGAACCTGAATGATGCACCATATTAAAACTATGAAAATATAAGATTGTAGATGTGTGTGACATGCAGCATCAATCATTTCCCTATGTCATTGCTATGCAATGGAATACATGTAAAACTGAATACCCATAAATCAACAAGTCCATATCTACGGCACATTGTTAATTCATTCTCACCTCTGTATTCCACTTTCTTTTTCTCCAATGATCCTCAAAAGAGTATCTCTTGGGTTAGAATGCTTCCTCCTTGAGCTCCAAAAAGTGGCTGTATGTTGCACCGACAAAATATCAAAAAATATGCATGCATCGGTGTGCATGTGTGATTAGGTCGATCTCATAGTCTAATTATCTGCACGTACCACAAAGATAGAATACAAGTAAAATTACAAAATGCTATAAAGATGGGTCTTGCGCTCCCGGAAGTGCAGCATCGCATAATGTGTATTTACAGAATGCATTAGTGGGCCCCACTTAGAGATACTCATGTGTCCAGTTGCCCTCATTTCATGCTACATAGAGAACAGACAAGATTGTGTGTGTGAGTATGTCATAATCCGTCTCTACAAGTACATGATGCATACAAAGTCCAAAATACAAATAATACTATAAACATAAACTACAAGTTTGAATCTTTCGCTCCCGTGTGGCTGGTCTGGACTTCATTGCTCACTGGCCCTGCTTGGTGATGCTTCTGATTTTGCCGGCTCTCCAATTAATCATGGATTACTTCCTACTCCTGTTGGGCGATGGTTGGGTGGCCCTCTATGCTGCCTGATAGGGCTAGTGGGACCCACTCCTAACTACTCTTGGGTTTACTTCCGACCACTTTGCTCAGTCTCGTCAGTTGTCAGAATCTTATCATCCCGGCTTGCTAGTGGGGCCCTCTACAACATGGTGGCACATACTTTTGGCTGCTTCCAAGACTTGCTGGCCCCTCTAAATGCTACACCAATATGGACAAGAATATGTGCACGTGTTTACGGTGGTCCGTCGCTATGTGTGTATGGTGCAGCAGTATCAGGGTTTAGGAGTTTAGTAATTTAAGTATTTAGGTATTTTGTGGTTTATAGGTTTTATTTATAATAATTAAATAAAAAAAATTATTTTTATGATTTTTTCTCATTTTCAAGGTTATAACCATTGAAAATATTATAATTTTTAATTTTTTTTTCCAATGTTAATATAATATTTAATTATAATAATCATATAAATTAAATATCATGTAAATTCAAAATAAATAATTGTATATATCGATATTATAATAATGATCATAAAATAGATTAATAAACTTTTATTAATAAGATAGATATTAATTAAAATATATTTGCAAAACCTAAAAAGATTCAAAATCATAGTAAAATATATTACTAAATAATAATTTATTATTTTTAAATTTTTGATTCTTTTTATAAGCATATAAATTTTTTTGATGAATATAAATTATTTATATTATATTTGTCTCATTCATAATTTTATTTTGTAATTAATATTTTTATTAAAATAAACTAATAAAAAATTAAAATGAATATTAAAATTATAATGAATACAATTAAAAATGAGATTAATGATTAATTATTTAGGGTATATCGGTTTAATTGTTTAAGTATTTAATAGTTTACGAGTTTAGTGATTTAAGTGTTTAGGCATTTAGTAGTTTATATGTTTTATTTAAATAATGAAATAACAAAAAATTTTTTTTTCAAATTTTATAACCTTTATAAATATAATAATTCTTAAATTTTTTTCAAATATGAATACAATATTTAGTTATAATAAACTTAATAATTATATATCATGTAAATTAAAATAACAATTTTATTGATAGATATAAATAAACTAAATATAAATATAAATATAATAATGATCAAAAAATAAATTAATAAAATATTATTTATTGATAGATATTAATATATTATTTATAAATACTTAAACCCTTAAAGATGGTTTAAATGTTTAGGTATTTAAGGATTTTGGGGTTTAGGATTTTAATGATTTAAGCGTTTAGGCATTTGTAGTTTATAAGTTTTATATAAACATTAAAATAACAAAAAATTTATTTTTGTGATTTTATCTCATTTTCAAAGATGATAACCTTTATAAATATAATAATGTTTAAATTATTTTCAAATGTAAATATAATATTTAGTTATAATAATCTTTATAATTATATATCATGTAAATTAAATATAAACAATTTTATTGATAGATATTATAATACTGATCATAAAATAGATTAAAAAACTATTATCAATAAGATAGATATTAATTAAAATATATTTGGAAAACCTAAAACAATTCAAAATCAAAGTAAAATATATTACTTAATAATAATTTTTTATTTTTAAATTTTTGATTCTTTTTATAAGCTTATACATTTTTTTGATGAAGATAAATTATTTAAATTATATTTGTCTCATTCATAATTTTATTTTGCAATTAATATTTCTATAAAAATAAATTAATAATTAATTAAAATAAATATTAAAATTATAATGAATACAAATAAAAATGAGATTTATGATTAATTATTTAGGGTATACCGGTTTAATGGTTTAAGTATTTAGTAGTTTAGGAGTTTAGTGATTTAAGTGTTTATGCATTTAGTAATTTATATGTTTTTTTTAAATAATAAAATAACAAAAAAATTATTTTTCAAATTTTTTATAAATTTTGAAGGTTATAACCTTTATAAATATAATAATTTTTAAATTTTTTTCAAATGTGAATACAAAATTTAGTTATAATAAACTTATTAATTATATATCATGTAAATTAAAATAACAATTTTATTAATAAATATAAATAAACTAAATATAAATATAAATATAATAATGATCAAAAAATAAATTAATAAACTATTATTTATTGATAGATATTTATATATTATTTATAAATACTTAAACCTTTAAAGATGGTTTAAATGTTTAGGTATTTAAGTGTTTTGGGGTTTTGGGGTTTTGGGGTTTAGGAGTTTAATGATTTAAACGTTTAGGCATTTAGTAGTTTATAAGTTTATATAAACAATAAAATAACAAAAAATTTATTTTTGTGATTTTATCTCATTTTCAATGATGATAACCTTTATAAATATAATAATGTTTAAATTATTTTCAAATGTAAATATAATATTTAGTTATAATAATCTTTATAATTATATATCATGTAAATTAAATATAAACAATTTTATTGATAAATATTCTAATAATGATCAAAAAATAAATTAATAATCTTTTATTAATAAGATAGATATCAATTAAAATATAATTACAAAACCTAAAATGATTCAGAAGCAAAGCAAAATATATTACTATATAATAATTTTTTGTTTTGAAATTTTTTTTTTCTTTTAAAAAGATTATCTATAATTTTTTAATGAAAAATAATTTATATAAATTATTTTTTCTAGCTCAATTTTTTTTGTAATTAATATTTTTATAAAAATAAAAAATTAATAATTAAAATGAATATTTAAAATTATAATGAAAAAAAAATGAGATTTATTATTTATTATTTAGGGATATCGATTTAATTTAAATTAGATCTGTCTCACTAATAATATTTTTTGTATTTAATATTTCGATAAAATAAATTGATAAATAATTAAAATAAAAATTTAAAATTATACTGAATAAAATTTAAAATGAGATTTATGATTTATTATTAATGCATACCAGTTTAATGATTTAAGTATTTAGAGGTTTTGTCGTTAGGAGTTTAGCGATTTATGTTTTTAGGCTTTTAGTTGTTTATAGGTTTTATTTAAAAAAATAAAATAAAAAAAAATTTCTATAATTTTTTATCTTTTTCAAAGGTTATAATATTTGAAAATATAAGAATATTTAAAATTTTTTGAAATTCTAATACAATATTTTGTTATAATAATATTAATAATTATATATCATATAAATTGAATATAAATAATTTTATTGATAGATATTATAATAATGATTAAAAATTAAATTTATAAACTATTAATATTAAGATATATATTAATTAAAAAATATTTACAAAACCAAAATTGATTCAAAATTAAAGTAACTTATATTACTTGATAATAATTTTTAATTTTTAAATTTATACTTCTTTTATAAGTGTATATTTTTATTAGATAAATAATATATTACTTAAATTATATTTGTCACACTCATAATTTATTTTATAATAAATATTTCTAAATAAATACACTAATAAATAATTAAAATGAATATTTAAAAATATAATAAATAGCTATAAAAAATAGATTTATTAATTATTAAGTAGTATTTAGCGATTTAATGGTTTATGTATTTAGGAATTACGGGGTTTAGGAGTTTAATGATTTAACTTTATATGCATTTAGCAGGGCTACTCACGGGACTAGGAGATTCGCGACTCGACCCGAAGTCTTGTCCCGAAAGAATCGAGACTAAGAAAAATCTGTAGACTTTTATTTTTCCCGTCCCGTTCTGTCACGTATTTTTTCTTTTGGGACGGTACAGGATCTTAAGCAATATCCATCCCGAGAACCATCATGTCATAAAAATCCGATAGTAGAACCAAGAATATATATATATATATATATAACATGAAGATGCACCAATTCTGCTACTGCCCATCCAATTCAGACGCACCTATTGTTGTTCCGATGAGTTCCAGGCCACCTCACACCTTTTAGCCATGTTCAGTTAGGTCCAGCCCTTGTTCGTCCCACTTCTGGTTGCCTCCACGGTGTCTAAGATGCCACCAGCCTTTTGGTTTGTTTTTATGATGAGAATTCAGTGATTAATTATTATTATTATTATTTGTCTCAGTCATTTTTGTTGAGTATTGGTTGTGGTGTTGTGGTTGGCCCGAATGAGTAGGCTGAATGTGTTACGGTAAGTTTTGTAGAGCTTGCTTGTTTGAAATATTTATATGTATTTATGCTTAACATATCATATTAATTAATGGAAATGCAGATGGCACAATCCAGAGGTAAACAAAAAATACAATAAATTGAACATGATCACATCTCAAATGATCAAAGTACTGGAAAATCCAATCATCATCCTTTCATGAACCCTCCTTTTGTTACCGTAGGTTCTTCATTTCCTATTGTAAAATAAAGTCAAGGTACATCTGAACCTCAAGCTCATAAAAAGTATAAGTCTGCTGTTTGAGAAACTAATGAGATATTATTTGATACAGGGGGAAATGAAACTAGTTAGGCAGCTTGTATATGGTGTAGGAAAAAATATTTGGCAACAAATGATCAAGGTACTTCGAGTTTATAGAAATACTCGAGAGAGACTTGTAGGAAATTTCGACACAAAAAAGAATTAATAGAAGCTCACCAAGGTAAAGACAAGTCACAATCTTTGTTGAGTTTCACTAAAGACACTAGTTCAGAGGAAAATAAATTAACTTGTTAGCAATTTGATCAACACCTAGTTAGGGAGGCTTTGGTGAAAATGATCATAAAAAATGAATTTCCATTTTGTTTTGTTGAGAGGGATGAGTTTAAGGAGCTTTGTGAAGTTAGTGTGCATAAAAGGCTTATATATGTTTCATTGACTAGCGACACTTGGACTAGCATTCAAAATTTGTCTTATATATGTTTCACTGTTCATTTCATTGATTATCAATGGAATATGCATAAAAGGCTTTTGAACTTTTGAGTAATTAAAAGTCATTCTAAAGTTAATATTAGAAATGCTATTAACTTTTGCATGAATGAATGGTGTATGAGAAAGTTGATGTGCATTACTGTTGACAATGCATCAAATAATGATGTTGCAGTTTAACAATTGAAAAAAAGGCTTGTGAAGAAAAGTGTTGTACCTTTGAGAGGCGAGCATTTTCATATGAGATGTTGTGCTCATATCCTAAACTTAATTGTCATAGATGGCATTACAGTAGTTGAGGGTGCTATTCAAAAAATTAGAGGTGTGGTGAAATATGTGAGGAGCAATCTTATAAGATTAGATATGTTTAAGTTATGTGTTGAAGAAGCAAATTTGACATATGGATCTTCATTTCAATTAGATTGTACTACAAGATGGGATTCAACTTTTTTGATGCTACAAACTGATATAAAATATCAAAAAGAATTTTAATAAGTTGGAGGACAAAGACAAAAGGTCTTTGAAGGAGTTTGGTTCAAACGTTCCAACTGAGAGAGACTGAACAAATGCAAAATTTTTGGCTCGTTTCTTGAAAACTTTTTATGAGGTAACTTGTAAATTTTCTGGCTCATAATATTCTACCTCTAGTTTTTATTTTCCTCAGATTATTCGAATTTAGAAAAAAATTGAGCTTTGTGAAAATAGTAGAGATACAATGGTGTCTGAAATGGGTATGAAAATGAGGTATAAATTCAACAAATATTGGGGTTCTTTTCAGTCAACAAATATTATGCTTTTTGTAGCAGTAGTGTTGGATCCTAGATAAATGCTCAAATATCTCAAGTTTAAGTACACGTAGCATTATGGAGAGGAATTGGATACAAATTTGGTGAAAAAGGTTATAAATGCTATAAATGAGATGATTGATGATCATAAAGATTTAAATGAAGATGAATCAAAAGAAGATGATTTCTTTTCTACTGTGTTGAAGAAAAATGATGATTTCTTTGATGGTAGTGATTCTTATGTTAATTATTTTTTGTTGAATCAGAGAAAGAACAAGAAGTTGCAGCTTTGGAAGAGTTTGATAGGTACTTGGAGGACAAACTAGAAAAAATAGAATTGATTTTAATCTTCTAAACTGGTGGAAGGTAAATGAGGTTAGGTATCCTTCTTTGGCTAATGTAGCAAGGGATGTATTGGCTATCCAAGCATCAACTATGGCCTACGAAACTAAATTTAGCACCGGGGAAAGAACTTTAGATAAATTTAGGAGTTCTTTAACACCTATTACAGCTGAAGTTTTCATATGTCTACAAGATTGGTTGAGAAGCTCAAACAAACCTATTGAAATTGAAGAATTAGTTCAAGACCTTGATGATAATGAATCAGGTTACTATACAAATCTTGTAAATTTTAATTTCACTTTTACTTATTTTATTCATTCAATTTTATAAAAATATGGTTCAATTACAATTTTCAAAGGGGTCACAAGATCTATATATTCTTCCAACTATAGTTGGCCAACTAAATTTGGAATGGGTGTATTAAATTTTATAAGGTAATATTTTGTTTTTTTATTACTCTTTCATCTTAGAAATTTATGTCTACATGTTAACACGTTTTCATCTTTGGTTGTCCTTCTACAGTGGAGGAAGAAAAGGGAGGAGTTGTAGAAGAGATAATTAATTGGGTTTGGATTATCGTTGTTGGTCCGGGACTGACCTTTGAAATGATTATTATCATGGTTGTTATTAGTTGTATTTTGTTTGTTATATTAAGCTGCCTAATTTTAGCAATTACTTAAGTAGTAATTGCTGCTACCAATGTTTGTGGTCATCTTTAGCTATTCCTTATTATTTTAAGTAATTATTTAAAAAATTTAGTATTGCTATTATGGTTAACTTTCACTCGCCTGAAAAAAGACAACTTGTGAAAAAACAAAGAACCAAATTAAGCACACCACTCGGTCCCGTTCTATTTAACATTTCTATCCTTTTCAGCACAAAGAGCTTTTGACAAGGTAATGGAACTTGTTTGCGGTATTCAGCTTATTTGACAAAACAAAATTCGCCCAATTTGAGTTTGAAAGATACATAACTAAGGAATGATAATGGTACAAAAAAAGGTTTCTACATGAACTAATTTGGCTGGTTTAAAGAAAATACATTGAAAAAAATGTCGAAACTCCATTCCGTCCTGGAACCAGTTTCTCCTGCCCAAAATCCTCGATCTTCGTCTCATCCCATCCCGATATTTTCAACCTATGGGATGGGTCTGGATCTTAAAAAAACATCTACGAACTGTGGGAAGGGACTAGAGATTTGTAATCCCCATTCCGTCCCGTCCCATGAACACCACAAGTATTTAGTGGTTTATAGGTTTTATTTAAAAAATAAAATAAAAAATTTATTTTTATTATTTTTTGATATTTTCAAAGGTTATAACCTTTGAAAATATAATAATTTTTAAATTTGTTTCAAATGTAAATACAATATTTAGGTATACTAATCATTATATTTATATATTATATAAATTCAATATAAACAATTTTATTGATAAATATTCTAATAATAATCAAAAAATAATTTAATAATCCATAAATAATAAGATAGATATTAATTAAAATATAATTACAAAACATAAAATGATTCAGAAGCAAAGAGAAATATATTACTATATAATAATTTTTTGTTTTTGAATTTTTTTTTATTTTAATAAGTTTATCTATATTTTTTTGATGAAAAATAAATTATATAAATTATATTTGTCTAACTCATAATTTATTTTGTAATTAATATTTATATATATATTAACAAATAAATAATTAAAATGAATATTTATAATTATAATAAAAAAATGAGATTTATTATTTATTATTTAGGGATACAGGTTTAATTTAAATTAGATCCGTCTCACTAATAATTTATTTTGTAATTAATATTTCGATAAAAATAAAATGATAAATAATTAAAAAATAAATTTAAAATTATACTGAATAAAAATTAAAATAAGATTTAAGATTTATTATTAATGTATACCAGTTTAATAGTTTAAGTATTTATAGGTTTGTCATTAGGAGTTTAGCGATTTATATTTTTAGGATTTTAGTGGTTTATAGGTTTTATATAAAAAAATAAAATAACAAAAAAATTATCTATAATTTGTTATCATTTTCATAGGTTATAACCTTTGAAATTATAATAATATTTATAGTTTTTTGAAATGTTAATACAATATTTAGTTATAATAATATTAATAATATTATATATCATATAAATTAAATATAAACAATTTAATTGATAGATAATATAATAATGATCAAAAATTAAATAAATAAACAATTAATAAAAAGATAGATATTAATTAAAAAATATTTACAATACCCAAATTGATTCAAAATTAAAGTAAAATATAATACTGGATAATAATTATTAATTTTTAAATTTTTACTTCTTTTAGAACGATATATATTTTTTATTAAATATAAATTAATTAAATTATATTTGTCGCACTCATACTTTATTTTGTAATAAATATTTTAATAAAAATAAATTAATAAATAATTAAAATAAATATTTAAAATTATAATAAATAGAAATAAAAATTAGATTTATTAATTATTAAGTAGTATATAGCAGTTTAATGGTTTAGGTATTTAGGCATTATAGGGTTTAGGAGTTTACTGATTTAATTGTGTATGCATTTAGTGGTTTATAGGTTTTATTTAAGAAAAAAAATAAAAAAAAATATTTTTATTATTTTTTGATATTTTCAAAGATTATAACCTTTGAAAATATTATAATTTTTAAATTTTTTTCTAAAGTGAATAAATATTTATTTATAATAATCATAATAATTATATATCATATAAATTCAATATAAACAATTTTATTGATAGATATTCTAATAATTATCAAAAAATAAATTAAAAATCTATTATGAATAAGATTGATATTACTTAAAATATAATATCAAAACCTAAATTGATTCAAAAGCAATGCAAAATATATTACTTAATAATAATTATTTGTTTTTAAATTTTTATTCTCTTTATAAGCTTATCTATTTTTTGATGAAAAATAATTTTTATAAATTATATTTTTAACTCATAATTTATTTTATAATTAATATATATAAATAAAAAACTAAACAATCAATATAAATTTTTAAAATTAAAATGAAAACAAATAAAAATGAGATTTATTAATATTATTTAGGGGATACCCATTTAAACGATTATCTATATAGGGGTATCGGGATTTTGTAGTTTAGAGATTTAAGTGTTTAGGCATTTAGTGGTTTATAGGTTTTATATAAACAATGAAATAATAAAAAAAATATTTATTTTTTTTTTCACATGTTCAAAGGTTATAATCTTTGAAAATATAATATTTTTAAATTTTTTTTAAAAAGTGAATACAATATTTAGTTATAATAATTATTAAATTTATATATCATATAAATTAAAAATAAATTTTTTTATTGATAAACAATTTAATAATGATCAAAAAAAAATTAATAATCTATTATTAATAAGTTAGATATCAATTAAAATATAATTACAAATCCTAAAATGATTCAGAAACAAAGCAAAATATATTACTACAGAATAATTTTTTGTTTTAAATTTTTATCTTCTTTTAATAAGTTTATCTATATTTTTTTGTTGATAAATAATTTATATAAATTATATTTTTCTAACTTATAATTTATTTTGTTTTTAATGTTTTATATAATAATAAAAAAATAAATAATTAAATTGAGTAATTAAAATTATAATAAAAAAAATTAAAATGAGATATATTATTTATTATTTAGGATATACCTGTTTAAAAAATTTATCTATTTAGGGTTTTCAAGATTTAGAAGTTATTGATTTAAGTATTTAGGCATTTAATGGTTTATATCTTTTATTTAAACAATGAAATAACAAAAAATTTATTTTTGATATTTTTTCAAATTTTCAAATGTCATAACATTTGAAAATATAATAATTTTAAAATTTTTAAAAAATGTCAATACAATATTTAGAATTAATAATTATTATAACTATATATAATATAAAAAAAATATCAACAATTTTATTGATAAAAATGTGAATATAATATTTAGTATTAATAAAGTATTATTAATATGATAGATATAAATTAAAATATAATTAAAAAACCTAAAATGATTCAAAATCAAAGTAAAATTTATTACTAAATAATAATTTTTTTTATGTTTTTTGCATCATTTTATAAGCTTATTTATTTTTTTGATGAAAAATATATTATTTAAATTATAGTTGTCACTAATAATTTATTTTGTAATTAATATTTCTATAAATTATTTAAATTATATTTAAGGTTTACGAGTTTAAAGGTTTAGGTATTTAGGGGCTTCATAGTTTAGGAGTTTAGAGATTTATGTATTTAGGCATTTATTGGTTTATAAGTTTTAGTTAAACAATGATATAACTGAAACTTTATTTTTGTTATTTTTTCTCATTTTTGAAGGTTATAAACTTTGAAAATATAACATTTTTTAAATTTTTTTGAATATGAATACTATATTTAGTTATGATAATCTTAATAATTATATATCATGTTAATTCAATATAAACAATTATATTGATAGATATTATATTAATGATCAAAAAATAAAGTAATAAATTATCTTTAATAAGATAGATATTTTTTAAAATATATTTGTAAAACATAAATTTATTCAAATTCAAAGTAAAATATAATATTAAATAATAATTTTTTTGATGTTTTGCTTCTTTTTATAAGTTTATATTTTTTGTTATTAAAAGTAAATTATTTAAATTATATTTGTCTTCCACATAATTTATTTTTAATATATAATTCTATAAAAATAAACTAATAAATAATTAAAATGAATATTAAAAATTATAATGAATACAAATAAAATTGAAATTTATTATTTATTATTCATGATATACTAGTTTAATAGTTTAAGTATTTAGGTATTTTGGGGTTTAATGATTTTAGTGTTTAGGACTTGAGTGATTTCTAGTTTTTTATTAAAGAATAAAAAAATATAAAATTAAATTTATGATTTTTTTTTAATTTTTGAAGGTTATAACTTTTGAAAATATAATAATTTTTAATTTTTTTAAATATTAATATAATATTTAATTATATTTTCTTAATAATTATATTTAATGTAAACTCAATATAAATAATTTTATTAATAGATATTATAATAATGATCAATAAAAAATTATAAAACTATTTTTAATAAAACTGATATAAATTAAAATATAATTGCAAAAACTAAAATGATTTAAAATCAAAATAAAATATATTACAAAATAATAAATTTATTTTTTAAAATTTTTCCCCTTTTTATAAGCATATATATTTTTTTTGATGAAAAATAAATTATTTAAAATAGTTCTGTATCACTAATAATTTATTTTGTAATTAGAATTTCTATAAAAATAAACTGATAAATAATTAAAATACAAATTTAAAATTATACTTAATAAAAATTAAAAATGAGATTTCAGATTTATTATTAATGTATACCAATTTAAAAGTTTAAGTATTTAGAAGTTTTGTCATTTAGGAGTTTAGTAATTTATGTTTTTAGGCATTTAGTGTTTTCTAAGTTGTATTTAAACAATAAAATAACAAAAAAAAATTGTAATTTTTTGTCATTTTCATCGGTTATAACGTTTCAAAATATAATAATATTTAAAATTTTTTGAAATGTGAATACAATATTTAGTTATGATAATTTTAATAATTATATATCATATAAATTCAATATATATAATTTTATTGATAGATATTATAATAATGATCAAAAATTAAATTAATAAACTATTAATAATAAGATTAATATTAATTAAAAAATATTTACAAAACCCAAATTGATTCAAAATTAAAGTAAAAAATATAACTGAATAATAATTTTTAATTTTTAAATTTTTACTTATTTTATAAGTGTACATATTTTTTTGATTAAAAATAAATTATTTAAATTATATTAGCCACACTCATAATTTATTTTGTAATAAATATTTCTATAAAAATAAACTGATAAATAATTAAAATGAATATTTAAAATAATAATAAATTGAAATAAAAATTAGATTTCTTAATTATTAAGTAGCATATTGCGGCTTAATGGTTTATGTATTTAGGCATTACGGGCCTTAGGAGTTTATTGATTTAGTGTATGCATTTAGTGGTTTATAGGTTTTATTTAAAAATTAAAATAACAAAATATTTTTTTTTATTTTTTTTTGATATTTTCAAAGGTTTTAACCTTTGAAAATATAATAATTTGTAAATTTTTTTCAAAAGTGAATTCAATATTTAATTATAATAATCATTATATTTATATATCATATAAATTGAATATAAACAATATTATTGATAAATATTCTAAAAATGATCAAAATATATATTAATAATCTATTATTAATAAGATAGATATCAATTAAAATCTAATAAAAAAACCTAAAATGATTCAGAAGAAACCAAAATATATTACTATATAATAATTTGTTGTTTTGAAATTTTTTTTTTAAAAAGTTTATCCATATTTTTTTGATGAAAATTAATTTATATAAATTATATTTGTCCAACTCATTATTTATTTTTTAATTAATATTTATATAAAAATAAACAAATAAATAATTAAAATGAATATTTAAAATTATAATGAAAAAAATAATATTGAAATTTATTCTTTATTATTTTCGGTATACCAGTCTAATTTAAATTAGATCTGTCTCACTAATAATTTATTTTGTTATTAATATTTCTTTAAAAATAAACTGATAAATAATAAAAATAAAAATTTAAAATTATACTGAATAAAAATTAAAATGAGATTTATGAATTATTATTTATGTATACCAGTTTAATATTTTAAGTATTTCGAGGTTTTTTCGTTTATGATTTATGTGATTTATGTTTTTAGGAATTTAGATTTTTATAGTTTTATTTAAACAATGAAATAACAAAAAAATTATTTTTGATATTTTTTAACATTTTCAAAGGTTAACCTTTGAAAATATAATAATTTTAAAATTTTTTAAAAATGTGAAATCAATATTTAGTAATAATAATCATTATAATTATATATAATATAAACTAAATATAAACAATTTTCTTGAGAGATATGATATCAATTATCAATAAATAAATTAATATGTTATTATTAATATGATAGATATAAATTAAAATATAATTGCAAAACCTAAAAATATTCAAAATCCAAGTAAAATTTATTACTAAATAATAATTTTTGTTTTTTTAGTTTTTGCTTCTTTTTATAAGCTTATTTTTTTTTGATGAAA
The DNA here is from genome assembly GCA_029783825.1 of Sapria himalayana. Taxonomy (NCBI): domain Eukaryota; kingdom Viridiplantae; phylum Streptophyta; class Magnoliopsida; order Malpighiales; family Rafflesiaceae; genus Sapria; species Sapria himalayana. The sequence goes on from JAREIK010001917.1 coordinate 31,422, forward strand.
AATAAATTATTTAAATTATATTTTTATCACTCATAATTTATTTTGTAATTAATATTTTAATAACTTATTTAAATTATATTTAAGGTTCACGAGTTTAAAGGTTTAAGTATTTAGGGGCTTTTGTGTTTAGGAGTTTAGAGGTTTAAGTGTTTAGGCATTTAGTTGTTTATAAGTTTTATTTAAACAATGATATAGCAAAAAATTTATTTTTATTATTTTTTTAATTTTCGAAGGTTATAACCTTCGAAAATATAATAATTTTTAAATTTTTTTTAAATGTAACTATACTATTTAATTATAATAATCTTAATAATTAAAATCCATTTAAATTCAATATAAAAAATTACATTGCTACATATTATAATAATGATCAAAAAAAATTCAATAAACTATTATTAATAAGATAGATATTATTTAAATATATTTGCAAAATCTAAATTTATTCAAAATCAAAGTAAAATATATTACAAAATAATAATTTTTTTAATGTTTTTCTTTTTAATATCTTTATATTTTTTTTATTATAAATAAATTATTTAAATTAATTTGGCTTACTCATAATTTATTTTGTAATTTATAATTCTACAATAATAAACTAATAAATAATTAAAATTATTATTTATAATTATAATGAATACAAATAAAATTGAGATTTATTATTTATTATTCAGGATATACTAGTTAAATGGTTTAAGTATTTAGGTGTTTTTGGGTTTAGGAGTTTAGTGATTTAATTGTTTAGACCTTTAGTGATGTATAGTTATTGTCTAAATAATTAAAAAATAAAGAATTTAATTTTATTTATTTTTTTAATTTTTTAAATTTTTGAAGGTTGTAACCTTTGAAAATATAATAATTTTAAATTGTTTTAAATGTGAATATAATATTTAGTTATAATAATCTTAATAATTATATATAATGTAAACTAAATATAAATAATTTTATTAATAGATATTATAATAATGATCAATAAATTTATTAATAAAATAGTATTAATAAGAATGATATAAATTAAAATATAATTGTAGAATCTAAAATGATTCAAAATCAAAATAAGATATATTATTAAATAATAATTTTTTATTTTAAAAATTTTGCCTCATTTTATAAGCATATAAAATTTTTTGATGAAAAATAAATTATTTAAATTATATCTGTCTCACTAATAATCAATTTTGTTATTAATATTTTTATAAAAACAAATTGATAAATAATTAAAATGAAATTTAAAAATTATAATGAAAACTAATAAAAAGAGATTTAAGATTTTTTATTTAGGGTATACCTATTTAATTGTTTAAGTTTTTTGTTGTTTTGGGGTTAAAGTGTTTATTGATTGATATGTTTGCACATTTAGGTGTTTTTAGGGTTTATTTAATCAATGAAATAACATTAAAATTTATTTTATGAATTTTCGTGATTTTTAAAGGTTATTACCTTTGAAAATATAATAATTTTTTATCTTTCTAAAATATGAATGCAATACTTAGTTATAATAATCTTAATAATTATATTCGAAGTAAATTTAATATAAAAAATTTTATTAATATATATTATTATAATTATCGAAAAATAAATTAATAAACTATTTTTAATAAGATAGATATTAATTAAAATATATTGCAGAACCCAAAATAATCAAAATCAAAGTAAATTATATTTCTAAATAAAATTTTAAATTTTTGAAATTTTGTTTATTTTTATAAGCTATTTATATTTTCTTTAAAAATAATATTATTAAATTATATGTCTCACTCATTATTTATTCTGTAATTAATATTTTTATTAAATAGAACTAAAAAATTAATTAAAATGAATATTAAAATTTAATGAATACAAATAAAAATGATATTTATTATTTAGGTATATAGGTTTAATGGTTTAAGTATTTAGGGGGTTTTGGGGTTAAGGAGTCTAGATATTTAAATGATTGGCATTTAGTGGTTTATAAGTTTTATTAATAATAAAATAATAAAAAAATTATTTTTGTGATTATTTATTATTTTTGAAGGTTATAACCTTTGAAAATATATAATCTTTTTAAAATTTTTTTGAAATGTAAATATAATAATTAGTTAATAATCTTAATAATTATAAGACATTTTAAATCAATATAATTAATTTATTGTAGATTTATAATAATGATCAAAAATAAATTAATAAACTAGTATTAATAAGATGATAGTAATTAAAATATAAATGCAAAACTTTTAATGATTCAAAATCAAAGTAAAATATATTACTAAATAATAATTTTTTGTTTTTAAATTTTTAGTCTTTTAATAAGCTATATTTATTTTTTGATTAAAAATAAAT
>JAREIK010001917.1:37866-52757 GCA_029783825.1 Sapria himalayana
TTTTTATAAGCTTATATTTTTTTTATTATAATAAATTATTTAAATAATATTTCGTCTCACATTAAATTTATTCTGTAATTAATTTTTATAAAAAATTAAAATATATAAAATTATAATGAATATTTAAAATTATAATAAATAGAAATAAAGAAGAGATTTATTATTTATTAATTAGTATATAGCTGTTAAAAATTTTAAGTATTTAGGGATTTCGGGATTTATGAGCTATAGGTTATAACCTTACTGATTTAAGTAAGTAAGCATTTAATCATCTATATGTTTTATTTAAAAAATGAAATAAAAAAAATTATTTTTATTATTTTTTCTCATTTTTTGAGGTTATAACATTTGAAAATATAAAAATTTTAATATTTTTTCAAAAGTGAATATAATATTTAGCTATAATAATCATTATATTTATATATCATATAAATTCAATATAAGCAATTTTATTGTTAAATATTCAAATAAAGATCAAAAAATAAATTAATGAACTATTATTAATAAGATTGATTTCAATTAATATATAATTACAAAACCTAAAATAATTCAAAAGCAAAGCAAAATATATTACAATATAATAATTTTTTTTTGAATTTTTTTTTTAAAAAGTTTATCTATATTTTTTGATTAAAAATAATTTACATAAATTATATTTGTCTAACTCAAAATTTATTTTTTAATTAATATTTATATAAAAATAAACAAATAAATAATTAAAATAAATATTTAAAATTATAATAAAAAAAAAGATAGATTTATTAATTATTATTTAGGGTATACTTGTTTAATTTTAATTATATCCGTCTGACTTATAATTTATTTTGTAATTAATATTTCTATAAAAATAAACTAATAAATAATCAAAATAAAAAATTTAAATTGTACTAAATAAAAATTAAAATGAGATTTATGATTTATTATTAATGTATACCTGTTTAATGGTTTAAGTGTTTAGATGTTTTAAATTTGAAAATTTAGTGATTTATGTTTTTAGGCATTTAGTGGTTTATAGGTTTTATTTAAACAATAAAATAATGAAAAAAAAATTATAATTTTTTTTCATTTTCACATGTTATAACCTTTAAAAATATAATAATATTTAAAATTTTATTAAATGTAAATATAATATTTTAGATATAATAATATTACTAATTATATATCATATAAATTCAATATAAACAATTTTATTGATAGATATTATAATAATGATCAAAAATTAAATTAATAAATTATTAATAAAAAGATAGAAATTAATTAAAAATATTTACAAAACACAAATTGATTCAAAATTAAAGTAAAATATATTACTGGATAATAATTTTAAATTTTTAAATTTTTAAATTTTTAAATTTTTAAATTTTTCCTTATTTTATATTCGTATATATATTTTTTCATAAAAAATAAATTTTTTAAATTATATTTTTCACACTCATAATTTATTTTGTAATAAATATTTCTATAAAAATAAACTAATAAATAATTAAAATGAATATTTAAAATTATAATAAATAGAATTAAAAATTAGATTTATTAATTATTAAGTAGTATATAGTGGTTGATGGTTTATGTATTTTGGCATTATGGGGTTTAGGAGTTATCTGATTTAATTGTGTATGCATTTAGTGGTTTATAGGTGTTATTTAAAAAAAATATAAAAAAATTTATTTTTTTTATTTTTTGATATTTTCAAAGGTTATAACCTTTGAAAATATAATAATTTTGAATTTTTTCAAAAGTGAATACTATATTTAGTTATAATAATCATTATATTTATATATCATATAAATTCAATATAAATATTTTTATTGATAAATATTCTAATAATGATCAAAGAATAAATTAATAATCTATTATTAATAAGATAGATATCAATTTAAATATAATTACCAAACCTAAAATGATTTAGAAACAAAGCAAAATATATTACTATATAATAATTTTTTGTTTTGAATTTTTTTTTAAGTTTATCTATATTTTTTTGATGAAAAATAATTATATAAATTAAATTTGTCTAACTCAATTTATTCTGTAATTAATAATTATATAAAAATAAACGAATAAAAAATTAAAATGAATATTTTAAATTATAATGAAAATAATAATATTGAGATTTATTATTATTTAGGCGGTTTAAAATGATTATCTATTTAAGGTTTTCGAGATTTAGGAGTTATTGATTAAGTATTTAGGCATTTAGTGGTTTATAGGATTTATTTAAACAATGAAATAACAAAAAAATTATTTTTGTTATTTTTTCACATTTTCAAAGGTTATAACATTTGAAAATATAATAATTTTAAAATTATTTTAAAATGTGAATAGAATATCTAGTTAAATTAATCATTATAATTATATATAATATAAACTAATTATAAATAATTTTTTTGATAGATATGATATCAATTATCACAAAATAAATTAATAAACTCTTATTAATATGATTGATATAAATTAAAATATAATTTATTACTAAATGAAAATTTATTACTAAATAATAATTTTTTATTTTTAAATTTTTACGTTTTTTTATAAGATTATATTTTTTTTATTAAAATTAAATTATTTGTATTATATTTTTCTGACTAATTATTTATTTTGTAATTAATATTTATATAAAAAATAAACTATTAAATATTTAAAATGAATATTTAAAATTACAATACAAATTAAAATGTGATTTAAGATTTATTATTACTGTATATGTAAATTAATTTTTGATAATCTAATTGTATAACCAAATATTTCTTCTTTTTTAATATTTTCATGTAAGTGCATTAAAGGAAATACTAAGAGGCTGGGGATGCAGCAGTAGCACAATAACGGAGGTCTCGCTGACTTGACAGTGGGTCGAAATTGGAGCAGAGCCTGACCTGTCTAATGATCCGACCCGCTCCGGTTAAATGCACCGATAGAAATTTTAATATAAAATGTTTTGTAATTTTATTTTTGGGTAGTTGTTTTTGGACCCGTGAAATTGTTCATCGTCTCTCTCTCTTCTCTCTCTCCGATTTATTGCGACTATTCACTGTAAGACATTTATGTTGCTTTAATCTGTAACGCATGAGCATTTTCTGGTGGATTTAGCTAGTCATTCTGAGCGACCCGCGATCCATGTTATTTTCGGTGTTTATTTGTTGTTTTTTGATTCTATCATGGATTGTTGATGAATTGGGATATATATATTACTTGTTTTCTGTTGTTTCTGTTTCTCAATCTCACTACCGTAGAAGCACAATTGCCCAACAATTATATATGGTATACCAGTTTAAAGGATCGATTATTTAGGGGTTGTGTCATTTAGGAGTTTAGGAATTTATGTTTTTAGGCATTTAGTGGTATATAAGTTATAATTATATAATAAAAATAAAAATTTTATTTTTGATTATTTTTAGATTTTCAAAGGTTATAACCTTTGAAAATAAAATAATTTTTAAAATCTTTTGAAATGTGAATACCATGTATAATTATATTAATCTTATTAATTATATATCATATAAATTCAAAATAAATAATCTTAATGATAGATATTATAATAATGATTAAAAATTAAATTAATTAAATATTATTAATAATATAAATATTAATTAAAATATATTTACATAACACAAAATGATTAAAAATCAAATAAAAATATATTACTAAATAATAATATTTAATTTTTAAAATTTTCCAACTTTTTATAAGCTTAAATTTTTTTATGATTAAAAATAATTATTTAAATAATATCTGTCTCACTCGAAATTTATTCTGTTATTAATTTTTCTAAAAAATTAAAATATAAATAATTAAAATGAATATTTAAAATAATAATAAATAAAAATAAAAATGAGATTTATTATTTATTTAGTAGTATATAGCTGTTATAAGGTTTACGTATTTAAGGGTTTTGGGTTTATGAGCTACTGATTTAAGTAAGTAAACATTTAGTGGTCTATATGTTTTATTTAAAAAAGAAATAATAAAAAATTTATTTTTTGTATTCTTTCTCATTTGTTAAGATTATAACCTTTGAAAATATAATAATATTTAATATTTTTTGAAATGTGAATACAATATTTAGTTATAATATTATTAATAATTATATATCATATATATCCAATATAAACAATTTTATTGATAGATAATATAATAATAATCAAAATTTAAATTAATAAACTATTAATAAAAAGATTGATATTAATTAAAAAATATTTACAAAACCCAAATTGATTCAAAATTAAAAAAAAATATATTACTGGATAAAAATTTTTAATTTTTAAATTTTTACTTCTTTTATAAGCATATATTTTTTTTGATTAAAAATAAATTAATTAAAATATATATGTCGCTCTCATAATTTAATTTGTAATAAATATTTCTATAAAAATAAAATAATAAATAATTAAAATGAATATTTAAAATTATAATAAAAAGAAATAAAAATTAGATTTATTAATTATTAAGTAGTATATTGCGGTTTAATGGTTTATCTATTTAGGTATTATGAGGTTTAGGAGTTTACTGATTTAACTGTGTATGCATTTAGTGGTTTATAGGTTTTATTAGAAAAATAAAAAAATAGAAAATTTATTTTTTTAATTTTTTAATATTTTCAAAGCTTATAACCTTTGAAAATATAATAATTTTTAAATTTTTTTAAATGTGAATACAATATTTAGTTATAATAATCATTATATTTATATATCATATAAATTCAATATAAACAATTTTATTGATAAATATTCTAATAATGATCAAAAAATAAATATATTTTATTAATAAGATAGATATCAATTAAAAAATAATTACAAAACCTAAAATGATTCAGAAGAAAAGCAAAATATATTACTATATAATAAATTTTTGTTTTGAAATTTTTTTTTCTTTTAAAAAGTATATCAATAATTTTTTGATGAAAAATAATTTATATAAATTATATTTGTCTAACTAAATTTATTTTGTAATTAATATTTATATATAAATAAACAAATAAATAATTAAAATGAATATTTAACATTATAATGAAAAAAAATGTGATTTATTATTTATTATTTAGGGATACCGGTTTAATTTAAATTAGATCTGTCTCACTAATATTTTATTTTTTAATTAATATTTCTATAAAATAAACTGATATATAATTTTAATAAAAATTTAAAATTATAATGAATAAAAATTTAAATGAGATTTATGATTTATTATTAATGTATACCAGTTTAATGATTTAAGTATTTAGAGGTTTTGTCATTAGGAGTTTAGCGATTTATGTTTTTAGGCTTTTAGTGGTTTATAGGTTTTATTTAAAAAAATAAAATAACAAAAAAAAATTTCTATAATTTTTTATCATTTTCATAGGTTATAACATTTGAAAATATAATAATAATTAAATTTTTTTGAAATTTTAATACAATATTTTGTTATAATAATATTAATAATTATATATCATATAAATTTAATATAAATAATTTTATTGATAGATATTACAATAATGATCAAAAATTAAATTTATAAACTATTAATATTAAGATATATATTAATTAAAAAATATTTACAAAACCAAAATTGATTCAAAATTAAAGTAACTTATATTACTTTATAATAATTTTTAATTTTTAAATTTATACTTCTTTTATAAGCATATATTTTTATTAAATAAATAATTTATTATTTAAATTATATTTGTCCAACTCATAATTTATTTTGTAATAAATATTTCTAAATAAATACTCTAATAAATAAATAAAATGAATAATTAAAAATATAATAAATAGCAATAAAAAATATATTTATTAATTATTAAGTAGTATTTAGCGGTTTAATGGCTTATGTATTTAGGCATTAAGAGGTTTTGAAGTTTACTGATTTAGCATTATATGCATTTAGCAGGGCTGCACATGGGACTCAGAGATTCGAGACTCGACCCGAAGGCTTGTCGACAAAGAATCGGTACTGAGAAAAATCCATTGACTTTGAATTTTCCCCTCCGATTCTGTCACGTATTTTTTCTTTTGGGACGTTTCTGGATCTTAAGTAATATCCATCCCAAGAATCGTCCCATCCTAAAAAACCGATACTAGAGCCAGGAATATATATATATATATATATATAACATGAAGATGCCACCAATTCTGCTACTGCCCATACAATTCCGACGCACCTACTGTTGTTCTGACGAGTTCCAGGCCACCTCACGCAATTCAGCCATGTTCAGTTAGGTCCAGCCCTTGTCCGTCGCACTTCTGGTTGCCTCCACCCTGTCCCAGATGCCACCAGCCGTTTGGTTTGTTTTTCTGACGAGAATTGAGTGATTAATTATTATTATGTGTCTCAGTCAGTTTTGTTGAGTATTGGTTGTGGTTGTGGTTGGGCCGAATGAGAGGGACCGAATGTGTTACAGTCAATTTTGTAGAGCTTGCTTGTTTGAAATATTTATATGTATTTATGCTTAACATATCATATTAATTAATGGCAATGAAGATGTCACAATCCAGCAGTAAAAAAAAGACAATAAATTGAACATGATTACATCTCAAATGATCAAATTACTAGTAAATCCAATCATCATTCTTTCACAAACCCTCTTATTGTTATGGTAGGTTCTTCAATTCAAATTGTAAAAGAAAGACAAGGTACATATGAACCTCAAGCTCATAAAAAGTATAAGTCTGCTGTTTGGGAAAATTATAAGATATCAGTTGATTCAGAGGGAATTGAAACCGGTAGGGTAGCTTGTATATGGTGTAGGAAAGAATATTTGACAAAAAGTGATCAAGGTATTTTGGGTTTATGGAAATACTTGAGAGAGACTTGTAAGAAATTTCCACACAAAAAAAAAATTAATAGAAGCTAATAAAGGTAATGACAAGTCACAATCTTTGTTGAGTTTCACTAAAGGTACTAGTTCAGAGGATAACAAATTAACTTGTTGGCAATTTGATCAAAAACTAGTTAAGGAGGCTTTGGTGAAAATGATCAGAAAAGATGAATTGCCTTTTGTTTTCTTGAGAGGGATGAGTTTAAGGAGTTTTGTGAAGTTAGTGTGCCTCAATTTTAAATTCCATCAAGGCACTCTATATTGAGGGATTGTTATTCTTTGTTTGTGAAGGAAAAGAAGAAATTATTTGATAGCATATCATCTCATTGTTGTAGAGTTTCATTGACTACCGACACTTGGACTAACATTCAAAATTTGTCTTATATATGTTTAACTGTTCATTTCATTGATTCTCAATAGAATATGCATAAAAGGCTTTTTCACTTTTGTGTAATTAAAAGTCATTCTGGAGTTAATATTAGAAATGCTATTGAGTTTTGCATGAATGAATGGGGTTTGAGAAAGTTGATGTGCATTATTGTTGACAATGCATCAAATAATGATGTTATAGTTGAACAATTGAAAAAAATGCTCGTGAAGAAAAGTGTTGTACCTTTGAGAGGCGAGCATTTTCATATGAGACATTGTGCTCATATCCTAAACTTAATTGTCAGAGATGGCATTGCACTAGTTGAGGGTGATATTCAAAAAATTAGTGGTGTGGTGAAATATGTGAGGAGCAGTCCTAAAAGATTAGATATGTTTAAGTTATGTGTTGAAGAAGCAAACTTGACATATGGATCTTCATTGCAATTAAATTTTCCTACAAAATGGAATTCAACTTATTTGATGCTACAAACTGATATAAAATATGAAAAACAATTTGATAAGTTGGAGGACAAAGACAAAAGCTATTTGAAAGAGTTTGATTCAAATGTTCCAACTGAGAGAGACTGAACAAACGCCAAAATTTTGGCTCGTTTCTTGGAAACATTTTATGAGGTAACTTGTAAATTTTCTAGGTCATAATACTCTACCTCTAGTGTTTATTTTCCTGAGATTATTCGAATTTTGAAAAATTGAGCTTTGTGAAAATAGTAGATATACAATGGTGTCTGAAATGGGTATGAAAATGAGGAATAAATTCAACAAATATTCGTGTTCTCTCCAGTCAACAAATATTATGATTTTTGAAGCAATAATGTTGGATCCTAGATATAGGCTCAATTATCTCAAGACTAAGTACACTTAGCATTATGGAGAGGAATTGGCTAAAAATTTGATGAAAAAGGTTATAAATGGTTTAAATGAGATAATGGATGATTATAAAGACATAAATGAAGATGAATCAAAAGAAGATGATTTCTCTTCTACTGTGTTGAAAAAAATGATGATTTCTTTGATGGTAGTGATACTTATGTTGATGATTTTTTTTGTTGAATTGGATAAAGAACAAGAAGTTGCGGCTTTGGAAGTGTTGAATATGTACTTGTAGGACAAACTTGAAAAAAATAGAATTGATTTTGATCTTCTAAACTGGTGGAAAGCAAATGAGGTTATGTATTCTTCTTTGGCAAATGTAGCAAGGAATGTATTTGCTATCTAAGCATCTACTGTGGCCTACGAATTTACATTTAGCACTAGGGAAAAAACTTTAGATAAATTTAGGAGCTCTTTAACACCTATTACAGCTGAAGTTCTAATATATCTACAAGATTGGTTGAGAAGCTCAATCAAACCTATTGAAATTGAAGAATTAGTTCAAGACGTTGATGATAATGAATCAGGTTAGTATACAAATCTTGTAAATTTTAATTTCACTTTTACTTATTTAATTCATTCAATTTAATATAAATATGGTTCAATTACAATTATTAGAGGGGTCACAAGATCCAAATATTCTTCCAACTATAGTTGGCCAACTCAATTTGGAATGGGTGTATTAAATTTTATAAGGTAATATTTTGTTTTTTTATTACTTTTTTATCTTAGAAATTTATGTCTACATGATTAACACGTTTTCATCTTTGGTTGTCCTTCTACCATGCAGGAAGAAAATGGAGGAGTTGTAGAAGAGATAAATAATTGGGTTTAGATTTTCGTTGCTCTTCCGGGATGGAGCTTTGAAATGATTATTATCATGGTTTTATTAGTTGTAATTTTTTTATATTAAGCTGCCTAATTTTAGCAATTACTTAAGTAGTAATTGTTGATTCCAATGTTTCTGATCATCTTTAGCTATTCCTTAATATTTTAAGTAATTGTTTAAAAAATGTAGTATTGATATTATGGTTAACTTTCACTCGGCTGAACAAAGCCAACTTGTGAAAAAACAAAGAACCAAATTAAGCACACAACTCGGTCCCGTTCTATTTAACATTTCTATCCTTTTCTACACATCAAAGCTTTTGACAAGGTAATGGAACTTGTTTGCGGTATTCAGCCTATTTGACAAAACAAAATTGGTCCAATTTGTGTTTGAAAGATAGATAAATAAGGAATGATAAATGGTACAACAAAAGGTATCGACATGAACTAACTTGACCGGTTTGAAGAAAATAAATTGAAAAAAATGTCCGAACTCTGTTCTATCCCAGAACCGTTTTCTCCTACCCAAAATCCCCGATCTCCGTCCCCTCTCGTCCCGATATTTTCAACCTATGGGGCGGGTCTGGATCTTAAAAAAAATCTCCGAACTGTGGGAAGGGACTGGAGATTTGTAATCCCCATCCCGTTCGATCCCATCAGCACCCCTAACATTGAGTTGTTTATAGGTTTTATTTAAAAAATAAAATAACAAAAAATTTAATTTTTTTATTTTATGATATTTTCAAAGGTTATAACATTTGAAAATATAATAATTTTTAAATTTTTTTCAATTGTGAATACAATATTTAGTTATACTAATCATTATATTTATATATTATATAAATTCAATATAAACAATTTTATAGATAAATATTCTAATAATAATTAAAAAATAAATTAATAATCCATTAAAAATAAGAAAGATATTAATTAAAATATAATTACAAACCTTAAAATGATTCAGAAACAAAGAAAAATATATTACTATATAATAATTTTTTGTTTTTGAATTTTTTTTCTTTTAATAGCACATCTATATTTTTTTGATGAAAAATAATATATATAAATTATATTTGTCCAACTCATAATTTATTTTGTAATTAATATTTATATATAAATAAACAAATAAATAATTAAAATGAATATTTAAAATTATAATAAAAAAATGAGATTTATTAATTATTAATTATTATTTTTTATTTATTATTTAGGGAAACACGTTTAATTTAAATTATATCTATCACAGAAATAATTTATTTTGTAATTAATATTTTTATAAAAATAAACTGATAAATAATTAAAATATAAATTTAAAATTAAACTGAATAAAAATTAAAATGAGATTTAAGTTTATTATTAATGTATACCAATTTAATAGTTTAAGTATTTAGAAGTTTTGTCGTTAGAAGTTTAGCGATTTATATTTTTTGGCTTTTAGTGGTTTATAGGTTATATATAAAAAAATAAAATAACAAAAAAAAATTTTATAATTTGTTATCTTTTTCATAGGTTATAACCTTTGAAAAATAATAAGATTTACAATTTTTTGAAATGTGAATACAATATTTAGTTATAATAATATTAATAATTATATTTCATATAAATTCAATATAACCAATTTTATTGATAGACAATATTATAATGATCAAAAATTAAATTAATAAACTATTAATAAAAAGATAGATTTTAATTAAAAAATATTTACAAAACACAAATTAATTCAAAATTAAAGTAAAATATATTACTGGATAATAATTTTAAATTTTTAAATTTTTAAATTTTTAAATTTTTACTTCTTATAGAACCGTATATTTTTTTATTAAAAATAAATTAATTAAATTATATTTGTCGCACTCATAATTGTAATGTAATAAATATTTCAAAAAAAAAATAAACTGACAAATAATTAAAATGAATATTTATAATTATAAAAAATAGAAATATATATTAGATTTATTAATTATTAAGTAGTATATAGCAGTTTAATAGTTTATGTATATAGGCATTATGGGGTTTAGGAGTTTACTAATTTAACTGTGTATGCATTTAGTGAATTAATATTTATTTATAATAATCATAATAATTATATATCATATAAATTCAATATAAACAATTTTATTCATAAATATTCTAATAATTATCAAAAAATAAATTAAAAATCTATTATGAATAAGATTGATATTACTTAAAATATAATATCAAAACCTAAATTGATTCAAAAGCAAAGCAAAATATATTACTTAATAATTATTGTTTGTTTTTAAATTTTTATTCTTTTTATAAGCTTATCTATTTTTTGATGAAAAATAATTTTTATTAATTATATTTTAACTCTTACTTTATTTTATAATTAATATATATATATATAACTAAACAATCAAAATAAATTTTTTAAATTATAATGAAAACAAATAAAAATGAGATTTATTAATTATTATTTAGGGTATACTCATTTAAACTATTATCTATATAGGGGTTTCGGGATTTTGTAGTTTAGTGATTTAAGTGTGTAGGCATTTAGTGATTTATAGGTTTTATTTAAACAATGAAATAAAAAAAATATTTTTTTTTGTTTTTTCACATGTTCAAAGGTTATAATCTTTAAAAATATAAAAATTTTAAAATTTTTTTCAAAAGTTAATACAATAGTTAGTTATAATAATTATAAAATTTTTATATCATATAAATTAAATATAAATATTTTTATTAATAAATATTCTATTAATGTTCAAAAAATAAATTAATAATCTATTATTAATAAGTTAGATATTAATTAAAATATAATTACAAAACCTAAATTGATTCATAAACAAAGTAAAATATATTACTATATAATAATTTTTTTGTTTTTAATTTTTTTCTTATTTAAATAAATTTATCAATATTTTTTTGTTGAAAAATAATTTAAATAAATTATATTGTTCTATTTTATTATTTATTTTGTATTTAATATTTATATAAAAATAAACAAATAAAAAATTAAAATGAATATTTAAAATTATATTTAATAAGTTTAGAAGTTATTGATTTAAGTATTTAGGCATTTAATGGTTTATAGCTTTTATTTAAACAATGAAATAACAAAAAATGTATTTTTGATATTTTTTCAAATTTTCAAATGTCATAACATTTGAAAATATAATAATTTTAAAATTTTTTAAAAATGTGAATACAATATTTAGTAATAATAATTTTTATAACTATATATAATATAAAATAAATATAAACAAATTTATTGATAAATATTATAACAATTATCAAAAAATAAATTAATAAACTATTATTAATATGATATATATAAATTAAAATATAATTAAAAAACCTAAAATGATTCAAAATCAAAGAAAAATTTATTATTAAATAATAATTTTTTTTATTTGTTGCATCAATTTATAAACTTATATTTTTTTTTGATGAAAATATATTATTTAAATTATATTTGTCACTCATAATTTATTTTGTAATTAATATTTCTATAAATTATATAAATAATATTTAAGGTTTACGAGTTTAATGTTTTAGGTATTTAGGGGCTTTCGGGTTTAGGAGTTTAGAGATTTATGTATTTAGGCATTTAATGGTTTATAAGTTTTATTTTAACAATGATATAACAAAAAATTTATTTTTGTTATTTTTTCTCATTTTTGAAGGTTATAACATTTGAAAATATAACAATTTTTAAATTTTTTTTATATGTGAATACTATAATTAGTTATGATAATCTTAATAATTATATATCATGTTAATTCAATATTAATAATTATATTGATAGATATTATATTAACGATCAAAAAAAATTAATAAACTATTATTAATTAGATAGATATTTTTTAAAATATATTTGCAAAACGTAAATTTATTCAAAATCAAAGTAAAATATAATACTAAATAATAATTTTTTGATGTTTTGCTTCTTTTTATAAGTTTATTTTTTTGTTATTAAAAGTAAATTATTTAAATTATATTTGTCTTCCACATAATTTATTTTTAATTTATAATTCTATAAAAATAAACTAATAAATAATTAAAATGAATATATAAAATTATAATGAATACAAATAAAATAGAGATTTATTATTTATTATTCAGAATATACTAGTTTAATGGTTTAAGAAATTAGGTGTTTTGAAGTTTAGTGATTTAAGTGTTTAGGCCTTTAGTGATTTATAATTTTTATTTAAAGAATGAAAAATTAAAAAATTAAATTTTTTGATTTTTTTTAATTTTTGAAGGTTATAACCTTTGAAAATATAATAATATTTAATTTTTTTTAAATGTTATAATAATATTTAGTTGTAATATTCTTAATAATTATATATAATGTAAATACAATATAAATAATTTTATTAATAGATATTATAATAATGATCAATAAAAAATTAATAAACTATTATT
This sequence comes from Sapria himalayana, assembly GCA_029783825.1. Lineage (NCBI taxonomy): Eukaryota > Viridiplantae > Streptophyta > Magnoliopsida > Malpighiales > Rafflesiaceae > Sapria > Sapria himalayana. The sequence goes on from JAREIK010001917.1 coordinate 51,146, forward strand.
AATAAGAATTATAAAATTTAAAATATAATTGCAAAAACTAAAATTATTCAAAATAAAAATAAAATATATTACAAAATAATAAATTTTTTTCTTTAAAATTTTGCCTCTTTTTATAAGCATATATATTTTTTTGATAAAAAATAAATTATATAAAATAGTTCTGTCTCACTAATAATTTATTTTGTAATTAATATTTCTATAAAAATAAACTGATAAATAATTAAAATAAAAATTTAAAATAATACTTAATAAAAATTAAAATGAGATTTATGATTTATTATTAATGTATATCAATTTAATAGTTTAACTATTTAGAAGTTTTGTCATTTATGAGTTTAGTGATTTATGTTTTTAGGCATTTAGTGGTTTATAGGTTTTATTTAATCAATAAAATAACAAAAAAAATTGTAATTATTTGTCATTTTCATAGGTTATAACCTTTGAAAATATAATAATATTTAAAATTTTTTGAAATGTGAATACAATATCTAGTTATAATAATTTTAATAATTATATATCATATAAATTAAATATAAACATAATTATTGATAGTTATTATAATAATAATCAAAAATTAAATTAATAAACTATTAATAATAAGATTAATATTAATTAAAAAATATTTACCAAACCCAAATTGATACAAAATTAAAGTAAAAAATATTACTGGATAATAATTTTTAATTTTTAAATTTTTACTTATTTTATAAGCGTATATATTTTTTTGATTAAAAATAAAGTATTTAAATTATATTTGTCACACACATAATTTATTTTGTAATAAATATTTCTATAAAAATAAACCTATAAATAATTAAAATGAATATTTAAAATAATAATATATTGATATAAAAATTAGATTTCTTAATTATTAAGTAGCATATAGCGGTTTAATGGGTTATGTATTTAGGCATTACGGGCCTTAAGACTTTACTGATTTAACTGTGTATGCATTATGTGGTTTGTAGGTTTTATTTAAAAATTAAAAAAACGAAATATTTATTTCTATTTTTTTTTTGATATTTTCAAAGGTTATAACCTTTGAAAATATAATAATTTTTAAATTTTTTTCAATAGTGACTTCAATATTTAGTTATAATAATCATTATATTTATATATCATATAAATTCAATATAAACAATTTTATTGATAATTATTCTAATAATGATCAAAAAATAAATTAATAATCTATTATAAATAAGATATATTCAATTAAAATATAATAAAAAATCCTAAAATGATTCAGAAAAATCAAAATATATTACTATATAATAATTCGTTGTTTTGAAATTATTTTTTTTAAAAAAAGTTTATCCATATTTTTTTGATGAAAATTAATTTGTATAAATTATATTTGTCTAACTCATAATTTATTTTTTAATTAATATTTATATATTAATAAACAAATAAATAATTAAAATGAATATTTACAATTATAATGAAAAAAATAATATTGTGATTTAATCTTTATTATTTGGGTATACCAGTCTAATTTAAATCAGATATATCTCACTAATAATTTATTTTGTAATTAATATTTCTATAAAAATAAACTAATAAATAATTAAAATAAAAATTTAAAATTAAACTGAATAAAAATTAAAATGAGATT